>JAANSQ010002552.1:0-11722 GCA_036850885.1 Lepidocyrtinus dapeste | reverse complement strand
AAACATAGCAAAATAATACACTAAACATTAGAATGAATTTTGCAGATCCAGGCCTTAACTTAACTTATTAATTAAACTCAAGGTACCATCGTCGAGCGATAGAAAACGAGCACTGGCATCTCTCGCCCGGCAGTAACGGTGTTCCTCCTTACCCTGATTCTGGTCTTATAAATGGCTTAGGTCGCTACCCTTGTCATTTTGCAAGAGTCCAAAATAGACGATGCGAAATGACGAAGCAATTCCGTCAAGTTTTTAAAATCCAGAAAGACAAAACCTACAGATTGAGATTAATAAATGCAGCGGCGGTAGCAGCTTTTAACTTTTCGATTGACGGACATACTCTTCGCACTATCGAGGTTGATGGTTTGAATGTAGCAAGGCCAATAAGTGCTGATGTTGTACCAATTGCCGCAGGACAAAGATACTCGTTTCTCATCAAATGCCCAGAGGATGCGAGTAACGGAAGTAGATTTTTAATTAGGTCTAATTTAAGGAAAGAATCTCTTATGCTTTCCACTGCCGTTCCCAACATTAACGAGTATCCGGAAGCTCTAATGGGAGACGTAAGTGCAGTTTTGGAGTGTCACGATAACGATTTTACTAATTTCGTACATCAAGTCGAAGTCACAAAAGAAGTATTTACCTGCAATGACCTCGTTCCGCCTTACCACAAACTGGATTTCGAGTACTTGGATGAGATGCAATTGACCCCACATGATGGTGTCCCAGCACCTGAAAAAGTTGACGAGTCTTACATAGTGAGCGCAACGTTCCTCGAGGATCATGAAAATATCAGAAGGGGATCATTTAATGCAAGCCCTTTTGTTGTACCGCATGATAAGCCCCTACTCATGAAACTTATTGATGGAGAAGGCGTTCCAGAAACAGCGTTTCCATTATACATTAACTATGGCAGTGTTGTGCAACTTGTGATTAACAATCCATTCTTTGGTCCACACCCTTTTCATTTGCACGGTAAGAGTAGACAATTATTGTTACAACCCTTATCACTATTCAATTGAATTCAACATGTCAGTCAATGAAGAAATACTTGACGGCTTTTTATGACAGGTCATCACTTTTGGGTACTTGGTATGGGTTCCTGGAACGACGGAGACTATGACTCAGCTCGTCATAACTTAACACTGAATGGGGTAAAGCGAGACACGGTTCTCGTCCAAGAACAGTCCTGGGCTGTCATCCGTTTCGTAGCAGATAATCCTGGCCTATGGACATTTCACTGCCATATTGATTGGCACAATCTTAGTGGTATGGCTTTGACATTTATTGAAGGAGCTGATATTCTCATGAGGGAAGTACGGATCCCAGACGAAGCCAAGAGAATATGCAACATGCATCCCCACTTTAACCAGACTGCGCACGCTACTCCAATGAACAATCCAATTATCGGCAAGAGTATCAGTCGGCCAGTGCATGTCCATGTAGGGGGTTCACCCCACCGATATCGTAGATAATGAAACATCTTCATACTGAGAAAGAGATCTCAACTGCACTTATGAAACGTTCATTTTTTATCTACCTACATGTAAATAAAGTTGTCATTTTCTCTATTCGTGTATTCTAATAGTCTTTTTGAATTAATTTTATTCAAGTGTAAAGTACATACTGTAAATATCCAAAGTGTATATACGCAAAATAAGATAAACTGTTTGATATCTAGACAAATCGCTGAAAATTATTTTTCTCAATTGTGTTTGGTTTTTGCTGAAGGCTTAACTATTATTCTTAATTAGATTCAAGTGCAAATTGTAGATTAGTATTTCAACATGGACTTTTCATTTTTCCAACGCTAAAATAATACTATTCAGGAAAATATATTAATTATTCTTGGAATTCCACTAAGTATCTCATTGCAATTTGGTCGACGTTAAAAATAATGTATTCATTGTACTCTAATCCATTGTAGTGGTAATATCTACTGTTGCCATCTTCCTCCCTGACTCTCGTCTCTTTTGGTTTCCCCAATGCAACTGTTCGTCCTGCATTGATTTACATTATAATTAAATTCGATTTTGCTTAATGAAAATTAAGCTATGAAATAAATCTTGAGATAAGAACAAACCTTCCCAGAGGACGGTATTTTCTGGATCGGGCTCATACTTGGAATTTTTAGATTTCAAACTGTTGAAACCCTTAGGCATTGGTTTATCGCCAGCTTCATTCAAGTCCACTTCGTACACTTTCCCCAAGGCAGCTTCACACAACAACATAAACTTTCTATTCTTCCCGTCAACTTCTATTGTTCTACAATAATGTTGACTTTTCCGGAATTCGTCGGCCAAATACACACCCTTAAAATTTCAAACGATTAATTATTGATGGTAATAAATAATTTAATAAACTTTCACATTTAATATAGATTTTATTTTAAACCACTCCTACCTTTCCGAATAAATGCCCACTAATTTGAGAACCCAATGGGGCAACCAGCAACCCTTGCTTTAGAATGGCGAGCATGTTAGCTGCGCTAGTTCCATGCCAAAGGAGCTGCCTATTATTTACTCCGGAGCTATTCAACCTTTCCATTTCACCCTCCCTCTCAATCCTATAGATCCCCATGACCTTTGCGTTTTCTCCAGTGTTGTGGACGTAGTGTAAAATAATATTCGCCTCTTCTCTGTCCCTCTCCCTGGACCTGTCTAAAAGCTGTATCCTAGTTCCCATACAGCGGTACACGTACTCCCAAGGGTTTGTCCTTTCCTGGTTATATTGCGCTGCCAACAGGACACTTTTAGCCAATTCAAGATGGATTAAACGACTTATCGCGATAATCTTTTCTCTTAAATCGTGATCGAAGAAAATTGGCTCCAGTTTTTCAGTGGAATAGCCATAAACTGGAATCATCTCGTAAAATAGCTCGCTGAGCCGAGCTATTTCGTTCATAACTTCCACTTGGTCCTTCTCCTCATACTTTCCCGTGAAATCCTTATCCATCCCTTCCTTTAACTTGATTTTAGTACCAATCTGACTCAGAATATCTTCGGCCTTATGAAGTACATCGATGGGAAGGAGGGGAAGGTTTTCGAAACTAGCCTCGGACGAAAATGATCCGTATCTGTACCGCCTGGAATAATTCTCACTTACATCCTTATGCACCATACTTAAAAGTCGGATGAGTGCAAGAGTGCTCCTTGGAGCTACACTTTTCTGCTCTTTTGAGCTCTTATCCAGTTCAGTAAAGTTGATCTCAAAGGAGGTACAATGCTTGACCTTCCTCAAATCCTTTTTTACCATTCGATACTTTCCCAGATGTGGAGTGAAATTTTTTACGTCCTCCCATGCATTACCAGACTTGGCTTTAAAAATTTTCGTAAATTCTTTAATCGCCTCCTCCTCAGTGACAAATGGAGTCTTCTGAAACTGCCCCTGCTGACCTACCCGCCCCCACTGTGTAAATAGAAGAATCATCTCCTTACCTCTTGGCTGTTTGACAAGCTGCATTTTGTAAAAGTTGTAAAGGCCATGGATTCCATAGTTTAAGTCCACTTTTGTCATGAGACAGTCGTAAGGAATGTCTTGCGTTTTATCCAGCACCACTTCTGAATTATCCTTGTCCAATCCACATAGTGGGTCTGGTTTAGTTTTCATGATATCATCCTCTCCCTTTTCTTTCATCTTTTGTATCTCCTTTTCCATGAGCCTCTGTGCCATATTTTCCGCTGCTTCAGGAAAATCATTGATGGGAGAAAGGGTTATATCTTGGAAGGGTAATACCGAGGTAATCAAAGGGATCTCGTCGGACACTTGGGGTCTTTTAGATGGAGGGATGCTAGTAAGTTTTGATATCATCGACACAATATCTCCTCTGTTGCTTTGGACAGCTCTATCCAAAGGCTTTGTTCCATCCGCAGAGGTCACGTTCAGCCCTCCAACTTGATGTAGGAGTTTAACAATCATGTCTACATTTTTATGGTAGCAGTTATTTCCTGGAGACTGGATTAAATAGTCCATTACATTCCAGCCTTGCTTATCTGTAATTCGGGGGTTGATGCTGGACAAATGGACTTTTATCTCTTTCTTTCCATTTACATCTTTAAAAACGTCGTAGCTAACGGGGTCCAACAAGAGCTTCACCATCCTGACGTCATTCAGTCTCACGGCGTGCATTAAAGCAGTTCGACCTTCCGAATCTTGGATGTTCACGTTGATTTGGTGCGGTCCAGGGGTAACATGAGTTAGCATCCATTTCACTGTAGAATAGCACTGACAAATCACTGCCAATATAAGAGCTGGGTAACGCGCTCCATTGGATGGAATGATGTTGGTCAATTTCTTTAAAAATCTGGCTCCAGAATATTGGGTCAATTCAATTGGAAATTCGCAGAGTTCATTTGGATTAATTCCAGCTGCAATCATATCTCTCGCGAAGGACTGCACATTTACGGAAGAAATTATTGGAGTCTCCATGTTCCAAAAGAGGGCAGTGAATGGTGTACGTCCAAAGAGGTCTGGCTTTATCAAGCTCAGTTTCTTCATGACGTCTTCATTTTTCAAAAGTACTTTACAAAGTTCAATTTGCTGATTTATTAGAGCGTAGATTACAGGCTCAGAGTTGAACTCATCTGTAACTCGAGGATCCAATCCGGACTTGCTTAACTGATTACAAATGTTTCCAGTGAGTGTGTCTTCGTTTCCGGTTAAATACTGTGCCAATACATGAAACAATGTTCCGGATTCTAAACTCAACTCTTGCTTCGCTTTCACCTTCAACACAAGTTTGTAAGCAAGTTTGAAGCGTTGTGTTTTCAATGCCGTAGCGATTCCAGTAGAAAATCCTATTCCAGAGGATTGTAAATGACCAATCATCAAGTATAGTAGACCTTGCCAGTCATGCTTTACCACCTGCTCCAAAATAGGATACTTCTGGGATTCCTCCTCGAGTCTTTCCTCTTCTTCTGATTCCATCTCCAAATACTCCCATTTCCAGACATTCCTACTTGATGAGGATTTCGAGTTTCTAGGATTGTTTATTGTGGACTCCTCAGTAATCAGTTCTTGGACTTTAATATTATTATTGATAATTCGAAGAAAATCCGCGTCTTTCTGATAGAAATTTAGAGCACAGCCTTCGTGCTTACTTCTGACCGCTAAGCCAAATGGGGTGTTTCCGTTATTATCACAGGCGTCAATAGATGCCTGAACTGGGAGGGTTTGAATTAGGTAAGAAGAGCATATAGTAGCTCCCCTGAAGGCAGAATAATGCAAAGGGGTTGAGCCAAAAACATCAGCAACGTGAATGTCTCTAGTCGCCCCGGAGGATTTCATCGCAGTGACCAAGTGCGACACGAGCTCTATAGGGTCAAAGAAAGTAGAGTCTAGAGGCTTTCCAATTTTCACAAAGGCATAATGAAGGGGTATACGTCCTCTGGAGTCTTTAATTGAAAGACTTGCCCCAGCTAAAATTAGCGCGTCTTCAATGTCATAAAAAACGTCCGTTTCTGTGCCCCTAGCGTTCACAACTAGATGAAGTGGTGTACGCCCATCGCAATTTACGAGATTTGGATCTACTCCAAAGTCCAAAGCAGCTTGTAATGCTTCCACTGAGTGGAAAACAGTTGGTTTTCTCGAAATATAATGCAAAATTGAATTCTTTGTCTTAGGATGAATCTCTCGGGGGTCAGCACCTCTGGCGATAAGTTTTGGAATTAGGTAGAAAGATTGATTTTCTTTCATTGCCGAATACAGCAGTAGGCTTATATTGTGCTCCGACTGGAACACGAAATTCACATCCGCTCCCGCATCAATAAGTTGTTCAGCAGATTCTTGATGACTACCGAGCACAGCGATGACCAGCGGAGTTTGTGAATCCCCGTCAAGAACATTAAGGGATGGTTTATACTTCAAAATTGTTGGGAGGAGGTAAGTTCCTACGGTGAGATGGAGCGCTGTCTTTTTACCCTTCTCATCCTTTATTGGAGCATCGACATTTACTCCGAATTTTCCCAGGAAGATTTCTACAATTTCCCTAATCTTTTCCTTGGCATCATCCTGAAGACTCGTCAAATTACGTAACAAAGAGAGTAAAGGCGTTAGACCAGAGTTGTTGTAAGTGAAGGCCATCTCCTTAAGTTGGGTGGAATGTGTGGGGTCACTACAGAGTTTATGGAATATGGAATGTACAATACTATCCGGCTGTTGGAACAACCCAGTCATATAGTGTAGCAATGTATTCTTCTCCTTGTCCATTTCAAACGGAATACGAATATTGAGCTCGAGCAGTTTCATAATGAATTGGAAATGGTTCATCTTTGCAGCTTTCATGATTGGGGAAGCTTCTTCTAGATTCTTTTTAAAAGGGATGCAACCTTTCTCGATCAAGTAGGCAATACATGAATGGTACGCTTTTAATTGCTGCAAGAAAAAATTATGATTGAAAAAATATTGCATTCAAGATAATTATGTAGCATAAGTAAATAGGGTAATATTAATCAAACCTTTTTCTCCTCCTCTAGATGGTAAGGAAATCGAGGTTGTTTTCCCGCAAGAAAATGAAGCTGTAAAGAAATAACCAACCTAATCAAAATTGTTATTTGGTTGTAAAAAAAATTGTCACGTAAAAACTCACCGCATTGTTTCCGTTAAAATCTTCGCATTTAGGATCAGCTCTCAAGTCCTCAATGAGAAATTTCAGACGCTCAAGCTCGAATCCATTGGAACAAATGTCCAAAAGTAGGGTACGACCTATTCAAATTAAAGTTTAAACATTAATTTGTCTTACGAATTGTAATTTAAGAGCAAAACAACAAGGATTCCAGCTTACCACTTGAATCATCTATAATGGCGTTCACATCCACTCCGTCACATTTAATGAGGACGGTAACCAGACCCGTGTGACCTTTCATGAAAGCAATGGCCATTGGCGTCATTTTCCAATGGTTCGTAGCATTCGGTGGGCACCCAACTTCCAGGCAGAGTTTAGTGGCGAAATACCATCCATATGCGGCGCTATAGTGTAATAAACCATTTCCAGAAGAATCCACGGCCAAATGGTTTACACCAAGTCGGAGTAAATAAGATAGTATGTGCGCATGACCATTCATCGCAGCATAATGGGCAGCAGTTCTGCCTCTCTTATCCTTAGTCTCCACTTTCACTCCATGTTCCACCAATGCTTTAACAATCTCCAAATGACCAAATATGGTTGCAATCATTAGTGGAGTGACCCTATCATTTTTAGCAAGGGTTGGGATATTTCCATCCATTCCTGCTTCCAGGAGGATCTCAACGATCTCAAGGTGCCCCAAGTGACACGCCATATGAAGTGAATTCTGTCCTCCTGTGCTAAGCTTATACTTGATATCGTTCTGGAGAAGCAATTTGGAGAGAGTTTTCTTCTTTCCTGACGCATCATCCTCAGTCTCTTCTCCAGGAGGTGGATTTTCTTTTGCCACTTTCTCCTCAAACTCCAAAATAACTTTGACATTATGCGCTCGTCCAGCAGACACTGCAGCATGTAGTAAGTTATAACCGTCACCATTACGTTTGGTACTTGTAAGAGTTTGAGTTGAGATCCCAAATTGTAAAAGATACTTTAAAGGTTCTGGTCCACAACACGTAGCTGCGTAGTGACCAACGGTCCAGCCATGACGATCAGCCAAATTGTAATCTGGCATAGATCTAAGGAGAGCTGTTATGATTTCTACATTTGGATTGATTGCAGCACAATGAAGTGGAGTAAACCTAGGTTCATAAGTACACTTTTTTGTAACAGATACTGGTTTGAATGGGGTCAGTTCCGAAGCTTTAGACTTTGTGAGGGCTTCTTCATGTAGAAAATTGAAACCATAGCCACCGCGCTGATTTGCTTTCGAGATTGCCATGCCAGCAACTTCATAATGACCTTTCCGAAGAGCAATATGCAGATTAGTAAAGTCCCAGTTTTGGACCGATAGTTGCTCAGTGATGAAGTCAATAAAGCTTTTAGATGATCCTATAGGATTTAAGTTCAATCAGATTTGAAGCGATTATAATAAATGGAGTAAATAATGATTTTTGTGATTCTACGAAAATACCTACCTATTTGCAATGCCTTGCGAATCAAGGCGGTTCCATGGAAATCTGGCTGGGCCTCAAGGTGATAATTGCTAAAGTCATATAGAAACGCATCATTCCCTTCCTTTCCGCCTCGCCCTACGCTGACTTGCCTCAAGGCATGTCCAAACATCATCATGGATCCATGTCCAGTGTTTTCCCTGGAAATCATTAAGGCCGGGCATTTCCCAAACTTTTGGATAGTTTTTTCCGTTACTTTACGCAACAGTTGGAAGGCTTCTTTATTTTCATACTTCAAGATGCAGTCCATCACATTCTCCTCAGATTGGCTGCTTCGACGCATGCACATGGTGTAAATCTTTTGAGGTTCATCTTGGACTAGTTTCTTTAGAAGCTTCATGTCATTCAAGATCACCGCCCGGATGAGAAGCCGAGAGTGTGCCAGTGTTGAAATGAAAGGTACTTCGATTTTACTCTCGAACGTAGGGTCGACCTCATAATTGGTTAACTCTGGTTTAGGATTCAATCGTCCTTTCTTTGGTTTGCTTTCCTTCTTCTTTTTACGCTTCTCTTCGGATTTCACAGGAGATACAGCGTCAGAAAGATCTGGGGCCTGTTGGGATTTTCTCTTTTTTGATATTTTTCTTTCTCTGACAAGAGTTACTTTCTTTGAAGAAACTTGAGACACTTTCGCTTTCTTCTGTGTGATCTTTACTTTCTCCTTTTTCCTACCAGCTTTCACCTTTGCCACAGCCTTTGTCACGCTTTTCTTTGATTTTTTAATTATGGGATCTGGAGATTTGAAAATTTTTCTCCTTACCGAAGGTTTATTTCCCACGATCAGTTTTAGACTCGAGTCCTTTTTCAATCTTTTTAAAAGTTTTGCAGGCTGTTTGGTAGGCTTCTTCGCTACAGCTTTAACTTTTCTCTTTGGTGTCTCCTCAATTTTGCTTTGGACGGACTTTTTCTTTTCTGTAAGCTTCGTCAACACCTGCACCGAATCAGGTGCCTGGTATGGCAAAATTGTCGTACGAGTTCTTTTAGATGAACGAAGACTTTCTCCGGTAGACGCCGTAGATGCAGTGGAACTAGTGGAAGTACCATTTGAGGTTGTGTTCCCATCTCCCAATAATTTTCTCTTTCTTTTCGATTCTTGTATCGGTGGAGGCATATCAACCACCTTCACAGTTCGAGAGCGAATTCGAACCATCTTTATTCTTCAGCTTGGGCAGGTTAATTCAAAAGCTTACATAGAAGAAAACATGGAAATATAAAAAAATCATTGGAATTAAATGATTTAATTCAATCATAAAATAACATGATGAATCTGCTATGAAGCCGACAATAAGACTGGCAATAATGTGCTTCACCTGTTCCAATTTTCACTAAAAAACTCTTTGGAGTTCTACCTATACTCAAATGAAAGGACAAGGTCTTATGATTTTTATTATTACAGGTTTGAACAGGATGGGATGGATTAGTAACGTTTATACCACGACAAAATAGATAAATATTACTCGTGCACGCAAACGCAAAGCACTTGGAAGTAGGAACGTACATTGTATAAGTGCTTCAGCATTGTATTTTTGCGTGAGCAAAAGCAAATTCCTAAATTCAATCCAGCATACAACCATTATTACTTGCCTACACGTGTACGTCGTTGTTGGTTTGCCATTTGCCATCTCGCCTAGACTGAGTGAGTCATTGCTATAACCTTGGATCTCCTTTCTATCCTTTTTTGCAACGAAAACGTTAGGAATTAGGATGAATAGAATATCAACAAAACCTGCCTATTATGCCAAAAAAAAGTCCAATAGAAGGTTAAGTAAAGGCAGACAAAAAATTGTTATTGAAAACATTATTGTCATAAAGTATCAGTTTGTTGTACGCATAAAATTAAGAACAGTATCTGTGAGTTTGAAAAAAGCTTAGATATCGGATTCATTTCAGGATAAAAAAGAGAAGAGAACATCTGCCGTTTGCCTCTGTCAGGCATCATGTACAACCAGAATGGAAAATAGTCAAATTGGTATCAGATATTCCGTAATCCTTGTAAATGAATGATAAGCACTGGTTTAGTTTGTATCATAATATAAATGCTGTTATCATTGACAAAATGTCTGACATGGCAAGATTATTCAGTCATTACGTAATGTTAGGGTAATTTTGTGTCTGTACATTTCTTAATTTCAACTTTTGTAGCTCTCAAAATATTTCTGATGACTATGACTAGAATGCACATGAAGATTTTACAAAAGGTTAGCTTTGTATGAGAATACGATGCATGGATGACACATCCGTATAAAGTAATAAAACTTTGACATACCGGAATATTTTTTGAAGGATAAATAATACCATTTCCTAAGCAAAATGAATTTATACAGAGCCATATTTTATGAACTAAATTTAACAAAATGATGAATTTATTTCTTACCTTAACCATGAAGTTGAAAAAATGTATCGTGTGCATAAAGAATGCCAATGTTGTGTTTACTTTAAGTCACATTTGCAGTCAAGTGATGATGTTTTAATGCAGCTCACTCTTCTCTAAGAACTCAACAAATGACTATGATAAAACATGTACTGTATCACATTTTGGCAATTTCTTGGAAACTTTGAGAAAACGTTTTGTGTGCTAGTATGTCATCCGCACTCTGTTTTACTGGAATGACTAAACAATCATTTGAAGATCTCTCTCGTCGTGGATCCTCTTGCTCAGAATTTCAATTTGTTTTTGTTTACTTTCAATGCAACTCCGTATTTTCTCGTGTTTAATCTTCCTTTCGTGCATTCATTCACGAAATAATTATTTGTATGGCTGCCACTACTAAAAGAGACCTTGGCCGGTTAGCACGAGATGAAGCATATACCCCAGCTGAGCTGAGGCAAGAGCTATTGCAAAAAATGGCAAATATCAAATATACCGTGCCTCTCTTGCTCGCAGTGTATGAACTACAATCTTTCACGACTTACTGACGCTGGATTATAAGCATATAAAATCGAATCATGTAACGTCTTCTTTTTGATCAGATTGACTGTTTAGATTTACCATTAATAAACCTACTGTTGTTTCCCAGACAATTTGAAATAGCGTACATTTACTTCCTAAAAATCTTATATCGCCCCAAATCCGTTCACGTAATCTACATTCCATCAAAAAATCAAAAAAAAAAGAATGAAAGAATTGCTGAAAATATTTATGCTGAAATGTAAATAGATAGAAATTAATATCGTTGTACAAAAATATTGCATGAGAAAATATAAATTATATTACAAATACATTACGAAGCGTAGAAGTCACATAATATGCTGGGTTAAATTATCCGACTTTGTTTATACTCTGAAATGGATTTGGTCAGGGAATGAGGCTTAAAAAGGGATTAATACGAGTCTTCGAGTCTCCATCTCAGATGAGATAAGAATGCTTTCTTTCATAAGCAGCTAGACTGCTCATCCTAAACTATGGTCTTCATAAACTGCTAACTCGCAATTTTTTGGTTTTATGATCAGGACAAAACGACATTTTCGAGGCTTGGCTATGTACTCTAAGGAGGACTAATGCAACTAAGAATTTTAAAATGAGTTATGATTCATGTCCATGAAAATCAGGCAGCTGCATTATCAACCATAGGACGAGGGTGAATCTCACTCACTTGTATTGTAAGTCTCACTTGGAGTGAAGACGCGTCGGGAGCATATTCTCCAAAAC
>JAANSQ010002550.1:0-11723 GCA_036850885.1 Lepidocyrtinus dapeste | reverse complement strand
ATCATTATTATGCTAATGGACTGGATAAAGTGTATCAAGGTAGGCTACTCAACAAAACTCCGTCTTAAGCTGGCGCTTTGCATTCACCCGGTATTGAAACGGCGGCGGAGGTAAGCCCCGTAGAACTAGTTAGACCAGGGCAATAATAAAAATGTTTGGGCAAACTTAAATCATTTTTATATACTTTCTCAAAGGTAACAAAATCCCAATGGTTGATTCACCTTCTCACACTTGATGCATGCATAATCTAGGTACTTTTTGTGACTTTTGGCTCTGATCATCAAGGCTGTTGCATGCAGCTTGCATGCAGAACATGGCAGAAACGAGGAAAAGGAGCATTAAAGACTGAAAGGGTTACGATCCCGAAAAGATGAGATTGTAAGATAACTCTTGGGTCTTGCGCAATCTCCATCCCAATGAGAAAGCAGGAATTAACCAAGGCCGGATAGAAAGGTGCTCATGAGAAGAATGATTTGAAAAAAATATTTCATACCTGATTTGCGGCTCTTTTCTCGGGAAGCTAAAGGGTTGTAGGGGAATTAGTGTGAAACTAAGAAACAGAAGCAGGATATATATCTTTCTTGTGAATGTAAAGGAAGCTGTTATTTTGATTGTTTTCCTTTTCAAGAAAGAGTGTGTGTTATGTCATGATAATATTGGAATGTGATAAGTAGACGTGGACCATTTTTTTTACATTGGCTTGGGCAACAGAGGTAATATGAGTCTTATAATCAGTGATCAACAGTACAAGAAAAAACAAGAACATTAAGCCTGCAAGTTTGCAACTTTTTTTTACGAAAGCCTAAACTTTTGAATTTTGATATATTCGAGGGTTAAGCAGAGCATTTAGCCTCAGTTGTATTATGTCATCGCTGAAAGAGAAGGCAGCGAGAGGGATTCCTGCTATTCTAACGTACAAAACACGTTCTTTTTGTTTAAACACTCAGAGAGTTTATGAAAGAATGAGATCTTCATCAACAAAAGTCTGAATTAAGGATAAAAGGCTCATTTTAATTATTTCTTTTGTGTCTTGCCTATTTTTATCTTTGAAATAGGACGTGTGACTTGAAATCTATAGTGTTTGCAAAGTTTAGTAAATGTGTCAACTAGAACATGTAATTAATTAAAGGAGTTGTACACTATGATCAAAAAATTCAAAAAATTGTTTAAAATTTGAAGTGATTGAATTGTGACTAAAATAATAAAGAGACTTTGAAAAAGGGACGTTTTAAATTAAAGTTTGGGGAGATATGAAGTACACGGTTTTAAGATGGCTAGTGGCTATCGGGATGGTGGGAACTATGGTAACTGCACGTCACATTCTCAATGGGGAGGAAGCAACTCCACAAGGAAGGAGTAGTAGAGGTAAGCGAAATTGCATTGTTATCCTATCCTACAGATTCCAGAATTATTTTTACGTAATAATAAGCTGGTAATTACATGAAATCATTGACTTTAGAAAATTGTGTTAGAAACCATTAATTGGAGAGGATGCATTTTCATTGTTGTGCATTGTTTATTGTTTCATTCGCAAGCTAAAGACCTCAAGCGTGCCTTACACAATATCACGTACATTGGATGACGATCATTCGATGAATCGCGAAAGTGTTTTCAGTAGCATTCTCCGCTCCTCTGAAGAAGTGAAGAAAATGCATTCTACAAAACCAAAGGTCTTTTACCTTTCATCCGATTGCATTTGATATTCCAATCAAATACTTTTTTTTGCAGTTTATTGCGTAACTCTCCACCATCACCTAAAACAATTTTGCATACAATTTAGAAAACCACATGAAACAATAGAAAAAATGGTGATTGTCTCCAGTTTTTACATCTTCAAAATTTAGCAGCCTCTACCTGAATCCTACCGAAGAGCTTATGTAACACTTCAACTTTCTCGGCGACTTCGTATGAATTAATTGCGAATCGAAATCAGAGTCATACAGTAAGCAAAATAGGTAAATGAAAAGGATGTTGTAAGCAATCACAGAACAAAAAACAGAAGCCGTTTGTCCTGTTAGCTAAACCTACTTTTGGACAGATCACATTCATCTCATTTTTTTACCATTGTTAGAATTTGATACTAAAGACTAAAACAGTTTACCGATTTTCTACGTCTAGTCGGTCTTCATTTTTATGGTACAATTGGTCACTTTAATCAACATTGATACAATGTTTCTTCAATGAACTTTAAACAGATCAAGATAAAAAGACAATTATTTGTTTAAGAATGAACGAGCCCCAGTGTAAATTGTTGAAAAGGGTATCATTGTAAGACATCATACGTCATCACCTCGTCTTCAGTTTGAACTTTTTAAAATACTTTGTCTCTAAATCGTAAAGACTGGATTGGTCACACCTTCAACATGATACTAAGATCTTATATTAATGCCAATTATCTTTAAAGTGGGTCATTTTAAAAGCCTAGGTTCAAACGTAGACATACCTATAGAATGTATGCAACAATGAAAGGATTTTATAGAGCAGTAAAGTCTATAATTTAGTGTGATTGTTCTCTAAGTTAAAGGTGTCATTCCACTATAACCCCACTATAATTATGTTTTTTGCTGTCAAACAGGTAAACAACTTATGTATTTGTGCGTGTATATGACCTCCACCACGAGCGGAGTCTAAAAGTCCAAAAAAAACTATCTGATAAATTAAAATCGAGAAGAAGATATGCTTACATAATATAACTCGTATTTTTACGACTTTTATAGTGTAACCCCTGCTGTTTAATGAGCACTAAGAAATTTTCAACTGGTTTCTCTCTCTTACGCTGGGGAATACGCGAATACGGATGTGTGTTTACATGATTGAGACAATTTACAATTTTTACAAAGATATTCATCACGCGAAAAGTAGATTTTCGAAGCTCTTGTGTGTGTGTCTCACTCTCTGTGCGTTTTTGTGTGGGATGAGGTATACAAAAGGTTAATTAAATCTTACCGTAATAGATAAGCCGGTGTGAACAAAAAGATCATTGTAGGCTGTATGACCGGTGACCACAAACCTTAAAAAACGTGTAAACCCACTTACTTATCTTTGTTCTTATGTAATCCTAAAAAGATCTTAACTGAATTAAATCTTGAAATATTTCGAGCGCATAAAATTTTTTAAAGGTGTACTAAAATATAAAATAATTATAGAACTATATTTGCATGAGTGGCTCCTATAGTAGTCCTCGTGTTGAAAAATGAAGGCATACAAATTGTGCTAATAATTAAATAAATGTCAGTATTATTGGTTAAAATCAACTGTGATTATTTGCACGAATGAATGTAATACAGTTAGAGCCTACGGTAAAGATGCAACACAAGGTCAAAATCCCAATATTCTTTGAACTCTACACTGATTATCTTTCTCTACCGCCTTTTTCCATTTGATCACACCTTCGTGCGAATTGAAAGGCTAAAGACGATATTTATGATGATGATTATAGATCGTAAGGAAGGATAATTTTCTCTGAGAAGGATATTCATTGGATTGGTAGGATAAGGATGCTCTTTTTATGACACCTATCAAACCGGTACAATGCAATAGTGTGAATAGATCCTTGAGCGTTTTCCATATCCCTAGATTTCCTTAGGCACCTTTGGGCAGAATACAAAATGATTTAGGATGTGTATACGAAGCCATTCATTTTCCAAGATTTGATGGCTTAATCGCTTTTATGACTTAATTTATCTAGAAGGGTTGTTTTAATCGATTTATTATATTGCTTTGTAGACCAATATCATGGCCAGCCATTTTACGGACAATCCCCCCATCTCTCCTATAATTCGTTTAGATCGTCGATGAGACGTACCCCTCCACAATCACCCCATAGGAGGAACCTATTGGAACAAGAACAGTCCCCTGTAAACTCTCAGAATGAGCAGGATTATCCTACAAACTATTTTTCGAATTACCACTCGCTTCATCCGTATAACAGAAATCAGCAGAACTTGAACGTTTACTCGGCGGTTAGGTTACATGGGGCTTTGGAGGCGAGGGCTAAAGCGGAACCTGGGAGTCCTACCCTCCTTTCTAGAACTCATCCTTACAGTAACTTTAATCACCCTCCTCATTTTAATTCGGGGGTGCCAGAGAGACAATGGAGGCGCGAAAACGAACCCATTGACGGAGAGTCGGAAGAAGCAATGCCTGACGACTTGGCTCGATTTTCGCTGTACAATTCCTACTTCGATAACCCACATTCAATAAAAGCATTAAATAGGTAAATGTAATTATAATTTATTGTCTCGAAATCATCAATGCCTCCGCATGATGGTTTCCGCTCCAGAAAATAAGTTTTAAACATTGAGAATTTTTAATTTGACCAACAGTATGAAATGCGTGACTCCAACTGGATCTCCAGGATTTTGTTCCACTTTCAGGGGTTGCGTGCCTTCTTTCTTTAAAAATGTAATTTTGTTTAAATCCCATTCAGTGTGATTGGTTGAATGATTATTGAAGAGAGTAATAAAATAAAATTGTATCAAACAGGATGGGCAACTTGAAGCGCCGGCGTTAGCTGAGCTTATCTCGACCTCCATTGGATACTGTACTACTAACGTTAGTCACCACTTTATCCGCGAACAAAGGCAACAAGACTATTCCAGAGAGGAAAGGAGATTTAATTCAGGTATTATTCATGCAGTCTTATCGTAGTGATAACTTAGCTGAGCTGGAAAAATTCATTTAAAAATTAATTTTGCCTTTAGTTGCAAATAGAATCATCTGCTGTCCTGGAGTTGCTCCAGTGAGAGATCCTAATCAAGATCCAGACAAGATATTTAATGACTACTTGGAAGCTCAAAAGAACAGGTTGAAGAGCACAACTACAACTACAACGTCAACTACCACCTTACCACCTCCATCTTCTGAGCAACCAATTACAGAAAAAGAAACTCAGCAAGAGTCTGGAGCTGTCAATGATAGTCCAGTTGAGACTGAAAATGGAAGCCAAACGGGTGCTCATGATGACGCTGTAAAAGATCCTGGAAGTGAGCCAGAAGCTCAAGTGCCAGTTTCGGATGGTTCTTCAATAAATCAGGAGAGCCAACACGCAGAGACTGTTCTTCCTGGAGGTACTGAGGACCAGAGTTCTAGCGTGAGTCCAACCACTTCTCAGGCTCCAGAAAGTTCATCCATCCCTCCTGAGAGTCAAGATCAGGGTGGTGAAAGTCAATCTCAAGATGAAAGTGGACAAGATGCTGCTGGTGCTACAGAAGTGCCGAATTCCCCTTCAGTTTCTCAAGAAAGTCAACCAAACGTGGAGGGTACTTCAGGAAATAACTCCCAAAACCAGCATGACCCAACACAGGCTAATACCCCCAGCTCGGATTCACCTACCGTGTCTGAGTCAGTACCAGTTTCTGAGGGATCCTCCATGAATTCAGAAAGTCAGTTACCACCTGTGAGTTCCACAATGTATCCTGAAATGCAGGCCCCAGGCGCTTCAACGATGTATCCTAGTGAAACGCAATCACCATCATCAACATCTTCTCCAGAAAGTGCTTTAGAACATCAGCAAGAACAGACTCCAGATATTGCTACAGAAATTGATCTTCCCAGTGCAGATTCACCTTCTGCTGGAATATCTGATGCCTCTGAGCAAATAACAGTTTCTGAGGGATCTCCAGTGAATCCAGAAAGTCAGCCTCCTTCAACTCAACCAAGTGAAAACCAGTCAGAATCAGTTTCTCAAGATAAACCTATAGAACATCAGCAAGACCAGTCTTCAGACTCTGCTTCACAAGCGAATATCCCTAGCACAGATTCAACCCCTTCGGAAATATCTAACGTTGATGCCCCTGAGCAATTACCTGTATCTGGGGGATCTTCCAGTGTACCAGAAATTCAGCAACCAGAAGCATCTTCTCCAGATGGTGCCACTGAACAGCAAACAGGAGCCTCTCCTCCAGAAAGTATACCTGAACAGCAACAAGGTGCCTCCGCCTCTCCTCCAGAAAGGACACCTGAACAGCAACCAGGAGCCTCTTCTCCAGATGGTACCGTTGAACACCAAAATGATCAATCTACTGACTCTGCTTCACAAACCAATGCCCCTAGCGTAGATTCACCCTCGTCAGGAATAACTTCGGAACAAGTACCAGTTTCTGAGGCCTCTCCCATGTATCCAGCAGGCCAACCGGCTCCAGGAGGTTCCATCATGTATCCAGCAGGCCAACCGGCTCCAGGAGGTTCCACCATGTATCCAGCCGGTCAACCGGCTCCAGGAGGTTCCACCATGTACCCAGCAGGCCAACCGGCTCCAGGAGATTCCACCATGTATCCAGAAAGTCAAACGCCTAGTGAATCTCCTTCAGAAGTATCAATGAATCCAAACAATGAAGCAATAAGCGGAACAGAGCTACCTATAAGCGTATCTCAGGATGCCCCAATAGCACCAGTAGCAGATCAGGCCTCTGAATCTAATTCTCCAGTTGAACTTAATACTGAATTACCACCTAAAGCGTCAGCACCAGAGTCTTCTTCAACTGCACCCGAATCAGAAGTCCCTCCACCTGGAGAATCATCTCCAGAAGCAAGTCCCTCTCAACCAATAGAATCAGAATCTGCTCCTGCTCAACCAAATCAAGACGAAGCTGAGATTCCTCCAAATAATGAAGGTACTCCAGTTTCTTCTCCTGTGAATGGGCAATCCTCCACTGAGGCATCATCTCCTGGCATTCAAGATCCTCAAAGTCCAGGTAAGTCCACAGACTCTCCAATTTATCAAATTAAACCTGATCCAGTGACCGGGGCAAATGGCAAATTTACGTTACCTGGTGGCCTCTACATTGTTTCATCTTCTACAGACCATCCTCACTCTAACCAAAACCAAATTCGACCTTCTCCAGGTGGAAGTGAAACTATGGTAGATTCCATGCCGATAATCATCGTCACCAATCCAGGAACCGTGATAGATATGATGCCCCATTTTCCTTCAGACTTCCCATCCATGGGACAAGATCCTATTCCTCCAGTGGATGACTCTTCCCTTGAACTCCAACGACCCAAACCTTCTCAGCAACTTACACCATCCACCGAAAGTCCATCACCAGTTGAAGCAGCTTCAGAGAGCGTTGCACAAACTACAATCCCTCCAAGTCTAGTACCTGTCGACCAAGCTCAACAGGATGACGAGAGCTCTCAGGCCACCACGATCCAATCAATCAATCAAAATGAAGTTTTACCCTCCGGTGGTGACTCTACAACTACCCGACCACTCTCTGACGATGGTGAAGATGATGAGAATGACGCTTTGACTATTTTACCCGTCTCTGTGAGTCCCAGTCCCACACCAAAAACAGGTCCTTCCTCTACAACGGAAATACCAGAATTATCAGGAAATAATAACGTTGCTGCATCTACGATAAAATCTTCTGGCCAGACAGGAAGTGATTTAGATATCACAACTGTTTCCTCCATTCAATCTGTAGGTTCTCAAGAAGTCGAGTTTACGACGACTAGACAAGGTCCAAGTTCTTCTGATTCGTCGGTGGCATCCGCATCAGCAGGCAGTTCTCAAGAAAATGTTGAAACCACTCCAAACTATATTGCAGCGACGACCTTAGCAAGCGAGTCGGACGAGTCTGATGAGAGCAGCGAAGAAGTGAGGGCAACGCCTTCAGACGATCAGAGTCAAAAGACTACGTTAGCGCCATCAAGTGTAGACGAGGATGAAAACGACTTGGCTGCCGCACGTACCACTACAATGTCTCCAATCATAGCCGCAGCTAATCATGACGATGAAACTAGTCAGGAAGATGAATCTGTACCTGCGGTTACTCAACCACCATCTCACGTACAGACCCTTCCAGAGCTAGAGGTCACGACCCAGAGTACTGTAGTGAATGATTTGCCAAGCAATATTCAATCCGAGAACAATGAAATAATCCCATCAGAAGCTGAAGCTCACGACCAAATCTCTGAAACCACGCAGCCCTTTCCTGCTAGCTCCCCTGCTCCAACAGGGGACGAAGTTGACGAAGAACAGCAGCTTTTTCTTGACCCCCAGCCAGAGCAAAAACCAGCTAATGTCGAATCAGAAGCTACAACTGTCCCAGCAGCCTCCATATCCAGTGATGATCAACATGAGCCAGAGGCAGAAAGTGGAAGTGAAGGACAATCTACAATTCCAGAAGCCAGTGCCACCTCGCAAGTCCCATCAGAATCCAACCTCGGGAGCTTTGCCGGGGTATCTACAACTAGCTCCCCAGATAACACCGCAGTTGAGCAACAGACAACCTCAAGACCCGAATCTAATGCCAGTGGAGCTTCAACCGGAAGTGAGCAACCCAGTGGAGATGATAATAGTGAGGGAACCATTGACCAGTCTTCCTCAATACCCTCAACAGGAAATGAGTCTCCCAGTGGAGCAAGTGAGTCTTCCAGTACTCCAGGAGATGAGTCCTCCTCTGGTTCTGGAACCCTACCCAATGGTTCTGGAAACGATTCCTCAGTTCCAGGAGATAACTCCGGAGGTACTGAACCCTCAATTATTAGCAGTTCCAGTGTTCCAGGAAGTGAATCCCTCATCGTATCAAGTAGTGACACACCTTCCACAGAATCCGCCACCAGTTCAAGTGAAGGAGGTGAAGCCTCAGTCTCAGAAAGTGAGTCTTCCTCCTCCACAACAGAGTCCCCAGAAGCGATTCCCTCAAACGATGATGAATCATCAGGCAACCTCCCGTCAGCAGACGACTCCAACTCCAAACTCCCCGATTCTGAATCTTCTATTTCCCCGTCTGGCTCAGGCTCAACGTCAACATCAACAGACGAGTCAAACGAACCACCTCGAGGGGCTGCTCCGTCCTCGGATATTCCTCAAGAGAATGCTACACAACTTCCGTCAGAATCTCCTGAGGATGCATCCTCAATGCAGGGACCTTCTCAACAAACCATCAGTCCCATTTCCCCTGATTCAATGCAAAATTCGGAAGCTGGCCTACCAGCTACAGAGACACCGCCGAATGTTCCTGTAGAATCCAGTCCCTCCACTGAAGAAATTTCATCCACTGCAGCCTCACAAGAACCAACCCCTCAACCAGAAGAGCTTCAACCAAATTACCAAATTCTTAAAGCATGTAAATTCCAAAGTTACTTCCGGTCTGTTGATGACATGAGCTACAGCTATAGACATTATCCATGGCTTGTAAGAAACAAAAATTATAAATTGCTTATCAGGCAATTTGAAACCATTAATTCTGAACAAACCAAATCTAATTCTCATTAGGCCACTATTGTCGGAGGAACGAGACCATTCTCCAGCGGAACTTTGATAACGGATAGGCATATCCTAACGGCTTCTCACTTTCTTTCCAAGTAATTTTGATAATTTTACATTTAAAGCATTGATTAAAAATTTTAACTAATTTTTTTTCTTGCTTATTCAGTATTACCGTATCAGATGTGTTCAACATGCGCATCCACGTTGGTTACCGGACTTCATACAGTGGTCAAACTGAAGGGCCTTACGCTGTCCGTAAGGTTCGGAAAGTAATCCGTCATAAGGGCTTCTCCTTCGAGAAACTTTACAACGATATCGCCGTCTTAGTCTTGGATCGTCCAGTACGCTTCTCCGAAGACATTTACCCAGTCTGTATCTCAAGTAACAGTAAAGCCTACGCAGATGGCACCGCTGAGGCGTTTGAAACCGGTTGGATCGAAGATCCCAGGACGTACACCATAAGTCAACATCACAACTACCTCGACCCCCACATCCAAAAATATTTTAGCTTTGGTTACAAGAACATCACCTGGAGACTACAAGAAGCTCCCCAAAGAGTGCGTACAAACCAGGAATGCCAGTCGAATTACGGTTTCCTGGAGAAAAATGGGATAATGGTTACAGACTCTATGGTCTGCGCAGGTTCAGGCGATACGAGGTCATGTGCCTTTAGAGGAAACAGTGGGGCTCCGCTTTTCATGCGAAATGAGAATGAAAAGATGACAGAACAAATCGGAGTAGTTTCTTGGGGTATAGGATGTGGGCACTTTCCTTTCGTTTTTACTAGAGTAGAAGCCTTCTTGCCATGGTTAGATAGGGTCGTTTATAATTCTAGGTAACGTCTTTTATTGTAATATAGGTTTTTAGTAGTCATTCGGAAACTATATTAATGGTAGTCAAGGTAAAATATAATCAATGGTTATGTACATATTTGTGGGGTCGGGGTTTTCTCATGGGATCTTGTAAACTACAAAGTGGGGGTTAAGCAAGTGCAGTTATGTTCAAAATGAGGTGTAATCATGAATTAAATATGATAAGTGTAGGTTATTAATTACTGGTGAAGAGTAAAAAGTATGGCTGGCATTTATCAATTTTTAAATTATTCGGTTGAATGCATTTAATTTTGCTTTAATTTATTTTTAATACAAGCTATGTAAATATGTTGATTGCTTAAGGTTTGACCTTTGAAAAAGTTTGTCTATTTTATGGATGTTCACGTAAGTATTGCCATGATAAGCCCTGTGTTTGAGGTAAAAAAATAATTTATTGCCAAATATTGATGAGTCGCCATGATGGCAGTAAACTCATTTGAATGGAATAATGTATTGAAATATGTTAAAGAAAATAAAGAACTAAAGGAATGATAATATTGAAACTTTTGAAACGCTCCAAAGCAATGTTTTCAAATGCTGCCTTCATCGTTCATCCAGGAGAGTTTCACATACCCCCAGAACACAAAAGTATGTCTTCATTTTTGGTATGATGTCATCAATGATGACTCATCATGTCATGACGACTGCTATTTTCAGTTATAGTGTAGCATGGAATAGAAACAAAACGGTTATGACAATAAAGTATTTGAATTATTTGTAAAAGCGCAATGAATTTTTAAAGAGGCACAAATTGCCAAATCAATATTTCCACTTAAGGAATTTAATATTACTTTCGCTCGCACTGAACGCCACCGCAAATAAACTGATAAAAAATTGTTAACAAAGATGAATTTGTTTCCACAGAAAAACATATAAAACTGGTTTTTTATAAGTTGCTTCTTTTGATTAAATTAATATTACTGATGCTTCCTTAAGATGAAAAATTACAGAAAGTTCTTATAAAAGAACGGGCGTAAATGTATGTTTTTTATTTCTGCTGATGAACTATTGTAAATGGATTTGGTAGGGTGAAATTGGTTTAAAATTGTCTTCCTTACACAGTTTTCAACTAAAAAAATTAAAGGAAAATTTGACGTTGTGTTTGGTAGCGATAATAAATTTTCCTAGTAGAGCTGCCGATGCGTGAAAATAAGGTAATTTTTTAAAATGAATGTTATGTAATATTTTGGAGTAGTGCCATTTAATTTGGGGATTCCAATTCATTTATTTCCTCTTGCTTATCTTGATTTCTAATACATTCAGCTTTTTATTTACCCTCGAAATGTTTGTACTTTATGATGTGATTAAAGATAAGTTGCAGATTTAGTCGTCATATATTTTCTAGATAAAAATTTTCCAAATCGATCCTTTGTTAGAAGTCGTATTGTAATGTAACTTTTAAGACCAATAGACGACAGTTTTGACAAAATACAAAAATCTACTTTGACTTATCGTGGCCGATTTGCGTGATTTTCTTCCAGAATGGCTACTGATTCAGAGCGTTATCTCATATTTGATTTTAATGGGCTTAGTCAGGACGTTATAGGAGACATAATCCAGACCAACCCGAGATTTCGGGATATGCACTCAGGAACGCCATTCTATGTACCCATGATTGTATTCGTAAATATAAT
>JAANSQ010002549.1:0-11724 GCA_036850885.1 Lepidocyrtinus dapeste | reverse complement strand
CTTGACATGGTTGTCGTGCTAGAATCGAAGGGATGTTTGGGAACAAAAACTCTATTTTTTATCGAGTTATTAGAACTAGACGGTGTGGATAAAACAAGGGAAGTGTAAACCATTGATGGTATACTGGCAGGAAGGAGTTCGCACAGTACTGAAAAATGGTCATACCGCATCCACCCCGTGAGAACCTGGTGAAAGTGCCAAAGAAAAGTAATATAAGTTTCTGGCTGTCATCCAACATCATATTATATTTTTTTCATGGAAAATGTTCCACTGATTGTTCTCAATATGTTTGACCTACCAGACCACCCGTGCCTTGACTCCATCTCGAAGATTCCCTTGTTATAACATCCACCCATCTTTGGACATTGTCTGCATGCCTGGAAGCTGGTGGGATTGACAATGTCTCTCCGAAAGCTCCCTTGAAAGCCGCAGCTGCCCAAATAGTGGGAAACACTTCGGCATATTTTTCCCAAGACTCCCATCCAACAAATCTGTCAACATCTTCCGCATACACCCATACCATAGGCTCAACCAACTGGCCAATATTGGAATCATTTAGTTTCCTCACTGAAATAGATCTCAGCATGTCGTCCCAAATGATGGGAATTCTCCCCTGCAAGTGAAATCACGGCAAAGAAAAAGTTTTCCCATTATACTTGCCAAGAAAAGCTCCTTACTACTTTCCCTAATCCTCGAACACTTGAGAGAGATTACTAAACTAAAAAATTGAATTTTGAATAATTTAGTACCTTCGAGCGTACATATGTGGACACATCTATTACATGTTTTAGAAAAAGTTCGTCCCTGAAATCAGAGGCAGCTGTGCATAACGAACAAGTTCGAAGGTTGTATACTTCATCACATCCAATGTGAATGAATTTGCTGTTTTTATGCAGATCCAAGATCTATATGGAAAATCACAGGAAAAAAGTTTCTTGTTGAGGAAAATTTTCCATACAAATCAAATCCGATTAGAAGACTCATTCTTCCGGACATTTTCTCTTTTCATGCTTGATTACCTGATCTATCATCTGCTGGATTAGCACGAGCGTACCACTTTTTGAAGGGCAGAATGACTGTGGATCACCCTCCACTTCCCTCAAGTGCTTCCACTGTTCCATTTTCAGTACATACTGTAGGGTACAATTAATTAATAGAATGAAATATTCAGTACCTCGGTGTCATCCTATCAATTCATTAATTGCTTATGGAGATTCGCTAGTGTAAAAGAAAAAACCGTTGGAGCTAACCTCAACATGTCCAAATGTTTGTACCAGTGGGATTACTTCGAACCCTAGGGTTCTCTCCGCAAAGGCCACAATTTCCTCTGCTTCCTCTTGACTATAGCCTCCCTGCGCTAAGGAAATATTGTGTAGCTGGCCTTGCCACGGAAATGTATCTTCCCACTCGAGCAATAGCCCATTTATTCCAGCTTTCTTTGCCAGTCTCAAAACCTTCCAGGGAGAGAGATGAAACAAACCAATTTGATAATTTGAAGGCTAGCCAAAACTCTTTTTGCTCATGTGGAGAGAAAGTCTCCTCGTGTTACACATTGCTTTCTCTTTTTGTTGAATCATCATATTATATTCATACATTTTTATGATTCATTTCCATCTCATTCCACTTGAATAGTAATCTCATATATGCCATTTCCAATAAGTATATAGTTTAGATCCAAGGAAAAATACATTAGACTTACATCCTTGATGTAACTCATCTTCGGCGGAGCTCCTTTCAAGTCAAGGTGAATTAATCTGCTGTCTATTATATTCGAAAAGTTGCTCTTCTGCTCGAGTTCACTCAAGGAGAGATGATGTCTCTCAAAAGGATGATGAGACTGATGTCTTATCCTTTCTAGGTTGTTACTTGCAATCTGCTGTTGAGCAGTCTCCTCGGAGCTTTCCAAGTTGTTACTGTTATCGTTGCTATTTCTATTGCTACTCTGCATCACAGGATCGTCCTCATGGTGGTTATGATGACCTTCTATATAGTCTAAAAGGAGAGGATCATCTTGCTCCCGATTCCCGGCAGGTTGTCCATGTCCATTAGTGTAATGCCTCCCAACCTCCTCCACTTTCCCCGGGAAGCGACCTCGTACTGGTCGCGGTCCCATTACATATTGCTGTCTCCCATTGCCCCCATTATCAAATCCATATCTTACGAAACGCTCGCTAGTACCATATCCTGTATTTGCTCCACCATCCGACACAAATGAGACTGAAGGGGATGGTGGTGTCGTCCTGAATCCATCCGGGTAATAGAAGAAGATCGAAGATATCAGGACGGTGATCAACGAGAAGAGGAAACAAAACGTAAAGAATAAACGCGGCCGTTGGCTCTTATTGCAAAAGTTAAACTCTGGCATGTTGCTGCACTTTTTGAAAGGAAACTTGTACAATAAAAAAAAATCTATTTTACGAAGCACTTTTGCTCATCAAACAAACGAGCAGTGCACTTTATTACTTAGTGTTTTAAGTCTTCTCTTTTTTATTCAAATTAATTTTTTTCACACGAGAAAATCTTGTTCACAACCTTAAACTCACGGTTATGCAGAATACGCACAGGTTAACATTCTCCAATCGTCAACCCATTTTTTTTATATAAAATGAGCAATGACCACAACACAAGTTTAAGCACGTATTTCATCCCCCATGCTTAATGATTCTATTGTCCATCTAAAAATAACCCTTTTTCTTGAATCATCAAAGCCCAAGTCTGTCGTCCTGCGGAGAGGTGTTCTTCACTTGGTGCATTTTTCGAATGGAATTAGTCATGAATGTTCGTCTCGCACACTAGAAGATCAGACCATAAACGTTCAGTACAATATCGGCTTGAAGACGTTCACATTCATTGTTTTTTGCACTCCCTGTCTACAATCAACCGAATGCTAATAAAATGTGTACACTCCTTCTTTTATCTATGAATCTTTTACATAAAATATTCGCTCCGAGTTGGAGGAGTCCAATAACAGTACTTACGATTTCAATTATAAGCTGTATACTTTAGTATTATTAGCTAACTTCATATCTCATTCCCATTCCTTAAGATAACTTTGTGATATGTAAAGTTGTAAAGTGCAGGAGCTCTGCTGCAGCTGTGATACCGTCTTAACGTTTTATTAACTTTTTATTACAGTACAAGACAGCAGGAATGTAAATCTAATAATATCGTGGTGTTGGTGGCGTCTTATCTTTCCCTAAGGATCTTTGTTTTTTAGAAGAATTTCGATAAGAAAAAGGTTAAAAGTTACAATAAAATTTAATGTTTCACTAAGGTGCACCCTTTTAAAAGGATTGGTTACCGGGATTGTTTGCTTTAGAGAAAACTTGGGTTTGTTTAACCTTATGACTTACATATTTTAAGGGCTAATTAATCTTAATGCTTAATGTTTTCCCTTGAGGAGAAAAATATACCGTCAATTTTTCTTGCGGTTTTCTTCACTGATGTTGTCTCAGATATCCTATGGTTGGTTGTATGAAACCAGGTTAGGAATTTGTAATTGTACTAATCATGTAATTGTTCAAAGATTTCCTCAGTGATGTTGGTCCTGAGGTGGGATTTTTTGTTAGGCTTTTGTTTCTTGTTTCCCCTCTTGTACAATTTCGTTGTTTGCTTCAAGTCTTCCTGTTGCACTGTAGCTCATGAAGTCTTGCTGTAGTTGTTCCGCGCGATGATGAATTACTCGGAGCAAAAATGATGTCAGTTGCGATTTAGCAAACAGAGGAGACTACAAAAGAAAATGAGATTTTTTTTCCTTTTGTAAAATAAACTTTACAATTTATACGCTTTGTTTTTTTTCTTTTTTGTCGTGTCGCTAATTTCAAAAGCGAAGACGCCCCAGAATAACAACTGCGTTGATTAAACCCTCCAAAGAATGTATTTTTTGTGACAGGAGGAGACCTCCAATTCATAAAAATCACGAGCGTAGGTAAATTTTTACTTTCTGTAAGTGTAGGTATTTACTCGAATAGATGAAAACGAGAGGTCCTTGTGCGTGATTGTTGTGTTTCTTGCTTCTTTTGATTACGATGTTGGTGATGTGACGAGGAGGATAAAAAAGCAAATATTTTTTTCTTTGCTAATTCTCAATAATAATGGTTCGTGACATGAAGCAAAAACTCTGCAGTATGTAGTATGGCTGCCTGTCGATACAAAGTCACACAATTGAACTACTCGATCTTGAGAAATAATAGAGATGGTATATAAATACAATACGTTATGAATATTAATTTTTCTAGTGAGTTTCCTCTTTGAACTCTTTTGAAAATATGAATCGTATAAGAAACCAAAAGTAGATCTTTACAGAGCAAACCCTAAAAAAATAGGCTATTTAAGGCAAAGCCCTACAGGTGAATACCTACGGAAGATTACTTTTTGTAGGGAAAACTAAGGTAGTCTACGTATTTTTAGTCTTATTTGCTTAGGTCCTACTTACAGGCTTATGTCATGAAGACAATTCCCTCATTTCTTTTATCCACTTAAACTTTCTATTTTTCTGTTTGGTGTCGAGTGCGGCTCAAGTTTTCTACGGCTTCCTCCTTTGTTCTCTTTTTTGTTTCCTCGAGTCACAGAAAATTGTTGAGATTCTTTGGGCCCATGTGCATACCACTTATAGTGATCGATATCGATAAAAAATACTATATAAATCAGGCTTTGATTACTTGATCACCAGCTAGAGAGTAACAACGTACCAATCAATGCCGAATTTTTCGTAGCAAGGTGTACTATTACTGAGAATGATTGAAGGGATTTTGATTCAAGAATGTAACTTGTTATTATTACTTATTCATTCAACTATGAAAAGACGACTGAAGAGTGTAACGACTTCAGCTCACAAAATGTTGTGCCTTTGTAAGGCTGCTTCTTAATAAATTAGAGTGTTTAGTTCTTTACATTCCTTTCCAAGCGTAAGTGTATATCGCATCAGATATCCTAAAGAATCTTATTAATTTATCAATATCAAGTACATCGGCAACATAGTTGCTGTAAGGGAGCGTGCACACAAAAATAGTATTTTTTTGGTTACTTCGATGCGATATGAATATTTAATTTGTTTGGATTGCTTTTTATCACTTTTGGTCGCCGGTAGTAGACCAACTCAGGTCATAATCTTTAGTTAAGGTAGCACAATAAGTCTAAACACTTACACTCTTTCTCAGTTTTCTTTTGAGTCACTTGTGTTCATAAATTCAAAATAGAAAATATGAGAGTTTGGGGTATTGTCTAAGTTTGGTTTTTAGGATGTGTAGAAAACCGGAAAGACAATAATAATATTTGAGTTCGACAAACTTTTTTTTTCTGACACCACTTGTTTTCTTTCAAGATGTGTTGAAAGTAGGATGTAGGGAAGGTGGTCCGACTATACAAAGGAAATTAGATGGTGAACAATTAACTAAAATGTGTTTTTAAGTTGACCACTTTATTCCGCGCGTCACATCAAAGCAGAGTTTTTCATGTAGTTTAACCATGCATAATCTTTATGATTTTAGGGTTTATTTGCGATTATGATTTGGTTATTTCCTCAAAAAAAATATGATAAATTGTAGAAAAAATGGATTTACTTGGTGAGTAAGAGTAGCTGCTCAAAGAACTCCCCGAGAGTTGTTCACAGGCTGTGTAGAATTTACTGAATGGCAGGATCAGCGTGATAAGATAAAGTCCCTCTTGTTGGCTGATGGCTCCTTAGTATTCCTCACACTTTTGATGAGCATATCCCTTTTGCCAGAAATTGCCGTTGTCGGTGAAGTGATGAATCGTGATGATTATAATGATCGTGTAAAGTGCCAATAAAACTTGATTACTCCTTAATATTTGAAAGTTTAATTACAGTTCCTTAAAGATCATATTTAATTCGTGTTTTTCTTGACGCAGCGCTACACTTTAGTAATGACGCTTAATATCACGCGCCGCCCTGAATAGACAGCTTAATAGCACTAGGAACCGTTCAACTTTTAGTCTTCTCAAGGCAATTAATTTCCGAAAGCGAAAACTGTATATAACTTTAAAATTATATATAAATCAAGTAAAATTAAAATCAAGTTATATATTCACAATCAGCGTATGTATCAACGTATCACGTTTTTAATAATGTAGTTTTCACTGTTTTATTTGCTTGACTTGATTATAATTCGATCTGATTTTTTCATTGAGATGATGAGGCTTTGCCAACTCATGAAAAATGCGGCAGTTCATAAGCAACTTTTTAAAGTTTACTTTGTATTCATCTGATCTTATCATTAGTACAAGCTACACGGCATGCTGCACAGATCGATACTAATTAAGTTTATATCATATCAAACATGCTTTGTGATTACAATTCTTTTTTAGTCTTAAGCATCCACATAAGCCACATTGTTTCTTCTCTGATTCAAACGAGAATTTTACATTCATGAAAAGAATATTTGAGGAACCTACACAAAGTGTTACGAATCTTCTTTTGTTCTTATCACTCCTTCGCTCATTTCACTACTGACCCGGTGAATTTAACAACAGGAAAGAAGTTATTCTTACTATACTTGCTACTCAATTCATCAGAATAATGAAGTTGATTACCATCAGCATCAAATGTATTCATCAACTATTTTATAACTGCACTATTGCAAACAATCCAACCGCATCTAAGTACAATCTAAACGTCTTCTTCTCAGCTTATGTTATATGGTACGCTACACGTGCTTTATCTTTTATATCAGACTCCCAACATGAGAGATTCACTTTACTTCAGCTCTCATCATCTGCACTGACACACCGACGAACCGCTTCTTTTCCTATGCAAGAGTGAGATTCGCGAAAAAAAACCAACAAACTTGGTATCATTTATCGATCAAATAAAGTACCCACCAAAAAAAACAATCTCCTTCAATTTCCTCGTGCTTTAAATTCGCACACATCTAACGTTACTGCTACGCATTGCAAATCTTGACTTGCCGCTCTCGTAACAATAGGCTCTAGTACTTGGTATCTTCTTTAGTTTGATACGCTCCTTTAAACTTTTAACAGTATAGTCTCCAATTCAAAATGTAATTACACCTGAAACATAAATTATAATGAATGTTAATCTTGTGTTGGCAACAAATCTCCTTTACCGTGTAATTTCTTTGCTCTCGCTGCGCTTTTATATCTTGTTCTGCAGCAGTCTATTTTACTACTAGCGAGCCATCCCAGGAAGGATCAAGGTATATGCTCTGTTGCAGCAGCGAAAATTTTTTATTCCCTTTCTGCGTAGGTACGATATTCATCCAATCCAATAAAATGCCTCCTAGAACATAGTTTGCTTCTAAAGTTACCTTGTATAAAAAAATCCTACTTCTGCTGATACTCTACGTTCCTTGCTGCCTTTGAAGCTTCGAAGCTTCCCATATGCATTAATTTTTTCCCCTTTTAGACCCACCAGCAATATCCCTACATCTTCAAAGCTTCGAAGCTTCGAAGAAATGTATGAAGCGTAGTGCTTATGTTGGTAGTTATAAAGTAGTGTTTCCTAGCAGTAATTCAATCCGTTTCTTCTGTTTCTCGGTTCTAGTCCAAAGTCCTAGCAATATTTTACTTTCGTGTTTTTCTGTAAACGTACTTGGGAAGAAAAAACAGTTTCTATTTTTTTCTCCATGCACATTATCCTTGCTCGTTCATGTCCATCTCCTTGTCCAAGTAAAGTCCCCAGTTTATTTACCACCTAAAACATGTTGGCTTAAGGCAACAACGTGTAGGAGAGAGCGTTACTTATTCTCCAAATGCCCACACGATCCTACTTTGGCTACATTATAATAAATTGCTGGATACGACTGGAGTGCTTAGGGATTATGCATTGTTTCATTACGACACTTGCTTCTTCACTGTTACATACATCAACCATCAACCTGCAAGATATGCCTTGGTATCGTGCTATGGCATGCCACTCATGAAAAAAGCATCAATAATAATATCACCATCATCATCATCCTCAACACCACGAACACATTCACTTTTTTTCCATTGTTGGAACGCGAACGTAAACGTCCTTAGAAGTAGAGGCTATAGTACAATAGGTACTGGCTTATTACATCATGGGACTTGGACTTTATCATGTCGAACATGACGATGTGATGATGATGGCAGCTAAATTTTTTACTGTTTACTCTAGGTTCACGCTTGCTGGACACGGAACCTAGTGGTAAGTGACTATGTGGTGTTGGTAGTTTACATTGGATTATAGAAATTATATATGCTTCACGATCCTCACTCCTTTACCTATTTCCAAATATGGATAGGACGAAATAAATTGATATGGAAAATAGAACGAAACACGATTTCCTCCTTAACTTTTTCTCCAACACGAGAAAGGCTCTAGCCTACAAAGTTATTTCCAACCACAACTTCTAAAAAACCATCTCCCGTCTATAAAAATAGATGTAAAGATATAGCCATCCAACCATGGAAAAACACTTTAGGTTGCGTAACATAATTGCAGTGATAACATTCCCTTACATTTACTTTGAACATAGTTTTTTATAGAAAGTTTCATAAAAAATTGCTTTTCTAAGGGCGTTTCGTAATAAACTTCAAGTCTTCAAAGCCAGAGTAATGCACTATGATTCAAATTCAAGCGGATTAAATCCCAATCAGCTAGAGTCTATTATTGATACGTTTGTAAGGGGCTTTTAAAGTGGAGAAGGAATTTACGTAAATTTTTTAGATTATGTCATACTTAACTTTGCTTTTAAAAGTAACATTCCTTCAGATCCTAGAGAATCCTACGTCGTAGGCATTTTACTCTGAAAGTACAAGGATATTTCATGCTTTTATGGGAAATGAGTTGCTACATTTCATTAGGATTCTCAAGGTTTATGAAACATGCTGGAAGAGCTAAATACTTAGAAGCTGTTAGCACATACTCTAGTAACTCTAGTAAGTACCATCTTATTCCTTAGGCTTTGCTCACTCATCCATGTGCACGTGTAGTGTTTAAATGTCTTATCAATACGATCAAGCTAAAACAGGTATGCAACAATCAAAGAGCTAAAATGAATGGAATATTTATGAAAAGGGAAAACACCGAGTTGGACTCTAAAGCTTAAAGGCAATGACTTTATAAGAAACCAAAGCATCTTATAAACTTGTTATGCATTTTTTCTACTATTTTTTTTCTTATTGTTCCCTCTTATTATGCAAGAGCACTTTTAGTAGATATAAAAGCCGGCTGAAAGGAGCTAAGATGCATTATGATGCATTCATCCAACTCAATCCCATCAACGAAGAAGGTAATCAAATGAATACATAAAAGTTCAAGGCTACATTTTCCTTAGAAGAAAATGCTCCTTTTTAGATGATTTGATACTTTTGCTATATATTTTTTAACGTTTCATTACACAAAAAGTACGGTGTAATTCCTTGTTCCTCTATTTTTAAAAGGATGATTTGATTGATGCGAGCATAAAGCTAACAGAAAAAATCCGCTTTTGTTATCATTTTGGTTAGAGTCTGGTACTGGTACATAGTTCACTTTTCTTTTCAGGCTGTATCACTCTCGTAGGTTTTTAGTAGCTTATTTTTTTAGAGTTTATTTTTTTGCGAGACTTTAAGCTCCTTCTCGCTCTAACAATTGAATTTTGTAGTTGGAGTAAAGCTTCTCATGAAGATGACTTTCATTCGTGTAGTAGCTTGGAGGAAATGAAGAGGAAGAAAAAAATTGTTAGAGTAAATCACATAAGGAGCGAGAAACGAAAATGATACGCTAGTCAAAAGAAAATTACATTTTTTCCTAGTCTTTGTGTTCATTTCAAGCTTTAAATTGAACAAAAAAGCAATGACGAAAGTATAGTTTTTTTTGCACGATGAAACGAATTGAACTTGTCTTGCGCAAAATAATTTAAGTCATTTGCGGAGCAGATGGAATAAAGGGAATTAATGAAATGTCAAAAATGAGCACCCAGATATGAAGGCTGATGAAAGCCTAAAAACCTTATAATTTGCAGGGAAAATGGAATTACAAAAGAAAATCACAAAATGGATGCATGTAAAATTTACTCTTTTGAAAAGAGTTTGAGTAAATCTGCGGGGAAAATGGGGAAATGACTCTATCTTCTAGAGTCTAGAGTCTTTACAGTTTTTGCATGCAAATTACTACATTTCGTTTAAAAAATGTAATGTAGTGGCTGTACTCATCAAGAAGATTATATGGTTTGGAGCCTACACACAAGCTCATTAATCATTTCGATGCGGACGCCTTTGTTATTATAGCCCATTCATTGGATTGCTTTAGATTTTTTTGTACGCCGAAGCTTTTCTACATATTGTCATTCATTCTAATCATAATTAATGTGGACTGGCTTGAGTGACTATTGAAAATCATGAATTTAGGTTGAAATGATGAATTTCTATTCATCTTCGCAAAAGTACAAATGTAAAATCCAAGTCGGATTAGCATTCCAAGATAAAAAGAACATTTCCCTAGAAAAAAACTTCCCTCGCTTTGGTCTTTTAAGAACGTCTGCAAAACTGCAAAAACAACATCCTTATCAAAATCCTTTCTCTGTGTACAACCATAAAACTCCTTGAAACGTCCTTTCCAATCAATTAGGTTGATTTGACTTGGTAAAAAAGCTTTGTTTTGTATGTAAAACGTCATTTCATTATTCCTACCCAACTATTGCCATTTCGCAATCAAAACTTTTCCATTCGGTCCAACATCCCATATCTTTCTAGTCCACATCGCTTTACTCTCCTTTACATCAACTCTCAGATTAATTGAGCGTTGAGCAATAAAGTTGAGCAAACAAAACTCTAGCTATTTGTACAAGAAACACAATTGAATGAAACATTTTACTTAACTGAATTCATTTTATCTACGACAAGTAAATCACCAACTTCCGTTTCCAGTTTTCGTCCTATTTTTGTTCTTTGAATTTGCGGGGCGTGTTATTGTAACTGACGTTTGCATGAAAAGAGACCAAAACCAAAGAATTTTTTTTGTTACTTGACAGGCAAAACGATAACGATCAACATGAACATGATGCGCTTGTTAAAAAGCATGATATGCACACACATTGTTTCCGCTTTGTACTATTGCATTGTTACTGCAAAAACTTTCCCAAAAAAATTACATCCAATTCAAACTCTCTCCACGGTCTCCTACCACAAAACTTTTGTGTCTCTTGTGACTCTCATCTCAATCAGAAAGGAAAAGGCAGAAATGAAAACTACTGACACAACAGTATTTTGTTGTTTTGTGCTGATGTCAACTCTTTTCAAAAAGCTTAGTTTACTTTACGTACTTGACGTTTCTCTTGACTTTGTACTTTTACCTCGTACATCATCCTTAGAACCATTCCATCCCATTAGTGATTCTTTCCCTGTTTCATACATTTTAAATAATTTACTTTCATGCAGAAAAAAATCTAATCCTATACGCGACCTCTTGCCCTTTCAAGTTTCTCCCAAGTCGGATTGTATACAAAAACCACAAAGAATAAATCTGTTAAAAGCTATAAAAACGTAGCTGAAACTTTATTTTGTAAGTGGGTTTTAGGATTTGAACTGAATCGAGTTTTAAAAGTTTAAACCTAATATGCCCCTACCACCAAAATTGGAAAATAGTTGTTTTTCGTAATCAGGAGCTCAAGGGCTTTCGAATGGGTTATCAAAACCCCTCGTGCGTCAACTGATAAAGTTCAAGCCAATTACCGATGGGCCAAAGTTGTACTTTCATTGTTAGTACCGAATTTAAAGTCAATCGATTCCCCCGTTCGA
>JAANSQ010002548.1:0-11728 GCA_036850885.1 Lepidocyrtinus dapeste | reverse complement strand
TTCTCTGTCTGGATGTAAGATTTATAATCATTCTCTGATTGGCTCTCCGCCTCTCAATGTATAACACTGAGCCAGTTTCAACAAGCTTAAATTCCTGGCGCGTTGGGGCAGGGGGACCGAGCGAGCCGTAGTCTCGCGGGTCCACTTGTATTTCATAAATACCTTAAACATCGAAATAAAGTATATCTATCTTATCGAAATATCTTTTGGGTACTTGAAAATTGAAAAATATCAGATGAATAATTTACTGAAGTTAAATGGTAAATGTTAGCATGACTTAGGTTCACATAGACACTGTAACTGTAACGTCCTGCTGCTTGCGCTTATGGAGTATACAGGGCAAAAGTGGAGCTCATCATGAATCATTGGGGCGTTGTGAATATAACAAGTGTGTTAGATTTGTTAGATTTTGATGTCCGTGAATCTCACAGGGGACTGAGGTGGTCGGTCATTTACTTGCCAGTTCTTGCGCTTCTTAATTAGGTCGAACATATCAAGCAATGTGAACAAAGGAAGCTGTAAAGCCCATTTTTGGTCGGTTTTGGTCGTGTCACGTGGCATCTGGCTGATTCGTTGATTCCCTTCCCACACGCGCACCACACTGCCGAATTCACTACTATTACTACTGTTGTGATTGCGAATGCACATTTAATGATTTAATATTCAAACATGGATGAAGTAGGCAAGTAAAGTAAGTATATTCATTTCCTCTTCGATAGATTACTTGTAGTTGGTCGGTGCAACCTCAAGTGCCGGAGAGAAGAAGAGGGGAGATTCCCCACAAGAATGCATCCACGTGCGCCTGGGCAGCTAATTGCATTCACTAGCACTCTTCAACCTCCCCAAAAACCAGACACACGTCAAAACTCTTGGAACTATTTAGCTCTATGGCGTACATGTTACATGGCTCCTCCCAACTGGAACTACTTACAACTACCACCAGTAGAGTTAACAACCGATTACAGATATAGACTTAGTATTAGAATTATTTATCCACTACATACTGACATACTTACATAGTACACACAATTCAAAGTACACTGGGCTACATTTTAGGTACATTTACATTATTACATTACACATTAAATTGGGTTGTATGATTACAAGGCGCAGCGCGCGCAGCCACACTTCGATTCACCTTTCCAAAGAAAGACTAGACAGTAACGGAAAATTTTGAATACTCGACGCCACTGCGCGTTTTAAGTCAACGTTGGCGCAGCGATTAAATGGAATGAGAAAGTTACAACTAGTTAATTAGTATAGTTGAGTCCCGACACATTTCAAGAAATCCAGATGATAGATGAAATTAAGAGGAGATGAGCGCGAGAAGGCTGGAGCAGGGGTTGGCGTGCTGCGTTCTACGTCAAGTGACTGGATACTCGATATGCAAGATGCTGGCAACCCAACTTTTGGCGACATTGCAAATACTAAACCTCAAATCGACATAATCGTCAAATTAGAGTATTTGACTGAACGTTGATGAGCATGAGTCTAGTAAAGGCCTTAAACTCGTTACTTTCCAGCCTGAAACGAATGGTATATGGAGTGAAGTTGACTGATTATCTTAAGTGAGAACGAGAAGAACGTGAGTGTTTCTTGTCACACGGAAAGATCGAGCGGTTGGCTGTGGCTGTGTACAGTAAGAAAGATCGCGCAACGGCGCAATGGACAAGAATTACGCCCTGAACAACTCATATAAATATTTATACTGGAGCACTATGGAGCTGAGCTTTTAACTGGAAACTCGAAGGTTACGTCATACTACGACAACGACAGACGCCCAGGTAATTCTGCTGGGAGCAGGTGTGACGTGTGAGGAATGAATTAAGTCCGAAGGATGGAACGGGGCTGGAACAAACTTCAGAGGCAGCTGGCTACAATCGATCCCAGTCAAAGAATAGATCGTTAATGTCATCATCATCGAGGTCTTCATCTATGTCGGGGAGAGAGAATTCGCTTGTGGTGTCCGAGTCAAACATGCCCATAAAGTCTTCGAGGTCCAGCCACTGCATCTCCCACTCTTCGATGTACTCCCAGATTGACAGCGTCTGCTAAACTCAACAATAATCAAGCAAATTATTAGGGTCGAGGAGAGGAAGTGAGTGAGATGAAGGTTAGGAAAGAACTTGGCAAACCTGTGTATTGGATCGGATGCGCGCTCCCTGTACCCCGCCTGGAATCCGCCTGGGAGGACCAACGTCGACGACATTTCCATCGATGGCGTGTAGGTAGAAGCACTTGTTGCCGAATGGACACTGTCCATCCCCATTCCGATAGTAGCGACATGGTTTCTTGCTCAGCGCCACCTTATACGACCCTATAAGCTTCTCCTTGTCCTCCTTGCTATCCACCCAGTAGCGGCTCGGACAAACAAAGTCTGACGTGACTCTGCACTCGGGACAAGCTCGAATCGTCTTATTGTCGAACTGACGCTCGCTCCTCCATCGTCGAATGCAGGAAAGGCAGTAGCAGTGATTGCAGTTGGGCAGAATGCCAAAGCGCTGTTCTCCAGGTGTGTTCTTCGACAACACTGTCTCGTAGCAGATGCCGCAGATTTTCTCAATCGAGCTGGCTATCGCGAAGCTCAAGTTCATGTTGGACTCGTGTTCCGCGATACAGGTTTTGCGATGTCGTTCCCGCTGCTTCCCGTCCGTTGGGTGCAGGCAAAACTGCCCGCAATACTCGCACTTCAACCCATGAACCAACACGCACTTCAAGCCATAACGACACTCGCCAATCATTGCATACTGACAAAGCTCTATCGTACTGTCTCCCATTTGTAAGGCTGACGAACGAGTAGCTCTGCAATCCTCATTCACTGCTCCGCATTCGAGCGACCCTGAGTCCCCACTCCTTTTGCCTTTACCATCGTCCATTCCCTCCGTCAGATTTTTCTTTTTCTTCGTCTTTGCTGCGTCTTCGTCCCTCTCGTCCTCTCCTGCCCAGTTAGAATCACAAAAAAAATCACATGTTACACTGCACATTACTTGATCCACTAATTTTTTTTTAATTTTTTCAAGCAGAGTGGACAGAATGACTAAAAAATTATTTCCCGAACTTACCCAGTTTGGCCAACCATCTCGGTACAAACACTGGAGCACTGGCCCAGTTCGCTGGAGGTTTGAAACTCTTTGACTCTTTGAGGGACGTCGCCGCTGACGATGAACATGGGCTAGAGGGAAAATATGAGGAGTTTGTCGGCTTCCCCTCCAAGTTGGAAGATGCCCCCGAGGAGTTTGTCAAAACATCAGCAGTGTCTGCACCACGGACTTCCATCTCGATCGTACATTAACATTACTTGAGTACACCAACACAAAGTTTCCTTCCAGTGAGTCACCGGACACTGGAAGTCCACACAATAGTCCTCCCACAACTTGCCCTCCTACGAAACCAACCACCAAGCAAACTAATTGTGACGTCTCGAGTCAAGGGGAATATTTCAAGGCGAAAGGGGATATTTCACTTGGATTCCTCATACAGAATTAGAACGATGTTCCAGACGTGTGGAGTGAATATATTATCCCGTTGGAGGAGCTGGTTTCAGTTTTAGGGAGAAGAAAGAAATAAATTGCTCCTCGCATTCCTACCCAAACTCTTGATACTATTTTGTGTGTATGGTCGAGCATTGAATCAGATGATATGATGATGAGGTGAACACAGAAACAGATACTAGGGCTGCTGACTCTAGTATAGACTCTAGACTAGAGTCTCCTTGTAATTGCACCCCGACAAGAAGCAACTTTTGCAATGCATGCAATTATCTTAGAAATGAGCATCCAACAATCCAACTCCAACAACAGTTGAGTAGAGACAGAGAGAGTAGGGTAGGAGTAGTTAGTTGTTGTAGACGAGTGCATTGGATTCGGCTGCAATTATTATATGGGTGGCAATAGTAAGGAGGCCATGCGCCAATCATCTTCATCTTTTCCTGTTCCCATCCAACTGCAAACCAAACCCACCCAAGGTATTAACAATTACAATAGACTGAAACCTAAACATATCCCTACCCGTTTGTAATTTTAATACACTAAATACGTACGTAGTACAGTATTTACTATTTACTCTACTCACTACTCATTCATTTAGTGTTCATGAATCTGATCTGAATCTGTGTGGACTGCGAGCGAACTGCGAGTGCGAGTAGTATCCATTGGATGCTATAACGAAACAACGAACAAGCACAAGCTACCGTTACTCGAAATCGAAATCAACAGAGGAGTGAGTGTATACAACGAAAAAGGGCAGAAATTTTCTCGTAAGTCGTAACATAAGCTTAAGTATACCAACACCAACCAACGAAATACTTACACATTCAAGTTTACAAACAAACCAAAATGACCAAATGATAATAATACTTTCGCAACCTGAGATTAGAAGAGGTAGCTTTTCTGGCAGGAATTTTTTAGAAATATTTTTAGTTAAGTTACATAATATGGCATGCTTAGAAGATGGTGGAATGTAAAGTATGTAAGTGTATGTGTTATGTATGTATGAATTGTACTGGCATGAGTAGGAATAGGAAGGAATTAGGAATGTTATGTAAATGCTTATGCTTGTGAAAGAGGAGCTGAAGGTAGTTGTGTAGAGAGGAGAGAGGAGGAGAGGAGACATGGCCAAGTTCTACCGTACGCAGACAGGCGGCTTTTGTAGACCAGAGTGAGCAGATCCCGGCAATGTATTGTTTCTCGTTGTGTGCCTGTGCCTGCCCTCCATATCCATATCCATCCTTGATGTTGATGGCTTACCTTGTTCACAACATTCCGTATCCGTCCGTATTCCGTATTCACTCAAATCTCTCGCATCATCACAACACAACATCAGCAAAACAATTGACAATTTTGCTACTTACCATCCGTTAATTAAATCTTTACCGTTTTCAGGTAAGTTACGATTTTATTAAATTGTTCTGACTTGTCAGTCTCTTCGCCGACAGTTTCAGTGCCTGTCATGTCAGTTAAGCTTTGATGGCGAATTCACTGCTTCGGCTAAATTAGTCGATTGTGCCAATGCTCCTTGGAAATTTTAATCGGATTTTAAAGCGGCGGCTGTTTTTTTTTTCATTCTTATAAAAAATTGTAGGATAACAGTGTCATTCAAATTTTTGTGGAGTCATTTGCTTGGCGCCTCCCTTGAACTGTTTGAAGGATACAACCGAGAAGTTGTCGTTAAGTCGTACATCTTACGAAGTGTTGGGAAAGATGGAGAAGCGTATAGAGTTAGAGAAGCGTCATCGGACTCCAGATCAGGTAAGTAAGAATTGACGCAAGAGCTTTGAGCATGGAGGTTGAGATTATGATGGGAAATTTGTCTGAGTGATGGAATGGGTGTTACTTACAGGTGACTGAGCTGAACTTGGACAATTGCAAAGGTTGCACTGCCGTAGAGGGCCTGACCGATGAATTTGTTAACTTACACACGCTGAGTCTGATAGGATCGGGGTTGACCAGCCTCAAAGGATTCCCCAAGCTTCCAAAACTCAAGAAGGTATGTGGCGACACAGGTATTTTTGTGATAGAGAGAGTCGAGAGGTTGTAGCGTGTTCACAGCTGGAAGGCTAGATTTAAATCAAGGGTAAATTTTGTTGATTCTTGTTGGTCTAGTTGGAGTTGAGTGACAACAAGATATCAGGCGGACTTCAGATTCTTAAGGACTGTGAGAAGCTGAGCAGTTTAAACCTGAGTGGGAACAGAATTAAGGAGTTAGCCACGCTTCAAGACCTGAAAGGTATGCAGAACTTGCGTGTTCTCGACCTGTTCAACAATGACATCACCTCATTGGCCGACTATCGAAACAAAGTGTTTGATCTGCTGCCTCAACTGGTGTACCTCGATGGCTCCGACAAGAACGGGAAAGAGTATGAAGAGTCTGACGAAGATGAGGAAGACGACGACGACGAAGAGGGCAATGGCCAGGTCAGGTTGAACGGTAAAGGAGCATCAGCTACGCCACTCAGCGATGATGATGAGGAGGACGGTGATGAGGAAGATTTGGGAGACGAGGAACAGTACGAGGAGGACGAGGACGAAGGAGGATTAGGCCTTAAAGAAATCTACAATGATGACCTTGAAGATGACGACGATAGTGATAATTACGAGGCGGGAGAAGAGGAGGAGGAAGACCACGATATTTCGGATGAGTCTGACGGCGAAGGTAAGGCAGTCTTGTATTAGTTTTGTATAATTTCGTAAAAATTTGCTGTACACAGTGGATGCCTGGGAAAGTACGCAAAGTGACCTAACTATGTGATTGGTTGCAGGTGGAAACAACAGCCGTCGCAGTGTTTCAGCAAACAATTCCTCAGCCTCTCTGAAGGTTTCTGGGGGAAAGGATGGCGAGGCGGTTGAGGCCGATGAAGGCTCAGCTCGCGGAACCAAGCGTAAACGCGGCGAAGAGGACGAGGACGCTGAGCCAGGAGGCAACTGAGAAGTCGACTTGCCGACACCCACAAGAAGTAAACTCATCCAATCGTCTATTCAATCTTGACCTATTCTGTAGAGTGAGCGACACCCAATCCGACAGCCAAGCAAAGCAACAACAACTATAGCCAGAGCCAGCCGACTACCATCTATCTAATCCAGCCCAAGAGCAACCCTAATCACTACCGAATCCCAAGTCCTCTCACCCACAAACTCGCGCAATCCAATCAATTTATTGCTCGTTTCTATTTTTCGGCGACTCTCATCTCATCTAATCTCTTCATAGCTGTTGTTATTGAGCACAAAAGGAGAAGACGCAGGAAGAAGTTACACAACTCTCGAATCATAAGATGGTCAAGATATATCTGCGTAATTTTTACTATACATGGATTCCCCATAGTTTGTTATTGTTTTTAATCTGAAGAATCGACTGACATTCAAGTTTATATCTGAGTGAATGAGTGAGTGAGTGAATGTGCGCAGGAGTGACTTCTCTGTCACTTCTTCCAGGCATGACTGACTAATGTATATGTAAAATCAAGCAACTTGTATTATAAAGGACGAGATCATTTCTAGACTCACAACCACGACCCCTCTCCTGTCTCTGTCTCCTCCATTTCTATCATTCTGATTACTGAATNTGAATACCACCTGTCATGATTTTGTCTCTAGACTTCAAATCTTTTTCGTTTTTTAATCTCCTCTACGAGACGGCTCTCTTCAGGTTCCAGTGATCTTTGTCTAATTGTATCACATTTCTTTTATCTATGCAATCTAAGTGGTTGATATTAATTTTGGTCTCGGCTTCCTTTCTTTCTTCACTTTCCCTTACGATTAGTTGGTGGACAAACCGAAGAGACGACCTGAATCCTTCTCGAGTGATACAATGCAGATGCAGATTGCGATTGCAGATGACAGATGGAACAATATACTTATTTAGGAATTAAGATCAGATTGCGATTCCCTGTAACCTGTAATTGACTACTGACAATGAGTGTGTGTGTGTGTGTAGACGGTAGACTTATTGGCTAGCCTTATAATTGTAATGTAATTCAATGAAAATTAAGGTCTACTGCTAACTGTAAACTGTACATTTGTAAGATGAAGGCGACTCAACAACTACTCACAACCAATGGTTATTATGAGTGTCGCACGGTATACATGTAAGTAGTGTACTCCTCCTACTCTCCTCCACTCTACATACAACAACTAGACTAAGACTCCTACACTTTCTCTTGCAAAGATATGGTTTTTCAATAAAACATCGTGTGAAATCAAATCAAATGAGTTGTGAATGCTTATCATTATTATTTTTCGCTAGCCACAGCCACTCAATCATCTGATCACGCGCATTTCATGAACATGCAATGCATCTGAAAATGAACGAATTCGAATGGTAGAAAGTCAAGTCGAAAGATTTTCACGCGCATCATTTTTTATTTTCAGTTTTGTCTATTAATTAAAACATTTTTATTTTGATTAAAATGGTACACACAAATGAATGTGTACTGCGTCAACTCGACGAAGAGCTCCGAAAAAACGCCAGAGGCAACGAGTCACGGTTAAAAAATTTTTGAGGCAGCAAGAGCGATTTTTGTTTCTGCTTGGAATTTTCTGCTTTAGGAGAAGCCTTGAAACTGCAGTCGAATGATCTTCAACCGGAAATTCATTGGGCACGGTCTGGATTCCTTACTCAACATATTTTTTAAGTGACAGCACAAACTATATCAACCAATCATGGATGAGATAAAATTATATCCATGCAAGAGCAAATAATATAGAAACAATCTGGAGGGGGCTTGGGTATGGTGGTTGGAGACGTTAGTTCCACCAGAAAGACTCAGTGAGCGCTTCTAAGCTTCTAGATCAGAATCAAGGCTATAGCGCCGAGTCAGATGCGAATGCGAGTTGTACTCGGAGGACTAGCCTACAAGCTAAAAGACACACTATGTGATAGAAGGGGAAGTAAGTGGAGGGTGACTCGAGCCCCTGGCTGCTGCGAAACTACTTTATCTAAATTAAGACACTACAACGATACATATTATGTAACAATGCTCAACAACGAATGACACGAGTGACTTAAGCTATTGGGATTACAAAATTTATTCTTTGAGTGAGGGAATCTGCTGAGTGAAACAAAGAAGCTGCTACTCCTCAGTTTGTTGAATCGTAGAAGGCGCGTAGGATGTACTTGCGAGGGGTTCTCCTTTCGATGAAACTGGTGCACATAAACATGAGAAGTTGGTGGCATGTTGGGACTTAGCTTCTCCGTCTCTTCCCGTCGTCAGTCTTGGAGGTTCGCTGAGCGAGAAAGGTAATATTTCCTGGGCCCACGTCGGATTCCAGCTTGCTGGATGGACGGCACTTGCTCCGTCAACTGTAGGCTATGATTCGCATGAGAGCCATGTGGGGAGTTGACCACGATCTCAAAAGGACCCTGCTCCAAACTCTGCTCCCCACTTAGAGGCGACGAAGAAGAATTCAGTCTCTGGAGTCTGGCCAATTCGCCAACTGCTGCGATTGCAACGGCAGCACGCTCTGTTCGCATCGCGTCATACTGAAGAACAGAAAGGAAACAATAATTCACAACTAATTCAAGCAATGCTCAATTCATTCAAGTCTCAAGTATAGTTATTTACCTGTAGTTCCTTCATTTTCTCCGAGGCTTCCGTGAGAAGGTCCAGACCCGAAAGTGGCTTTCCAGTCGAAGAGCAAGAACTCGAGCCTCCGTTTGTCTGGAAGGCGACTTTCCCGCCGGCTGAGCGTAGTCCGTTCGAGCCTGGATCTTTGTAACCCAAGGAGGAGGAGCAATGACGCAAAGCACCATGTGGAAACACATGTTGCATTTCCCTGGCCTTGTCCAACAAGTCCTGCCTCGAAGGGTCGGGTGGTGGGACGTGAGCGTAAACAACGCGATTATTTCTCGCCGTGTGTACAGGTAGCTCCAAGCGTCTTCCGTGCTGGTGCGAGTGGCCAGAACCTGTGGTGACTGCACTTGAGGGTCCATTCAGCGGAAGGTTAGCAATATGTGTATACTGTTGTTGCTGCTGTTGAATTGCTAGGTGGCTGCCAACCTGGGAGCTTGGGTAAGCCACGGAGGGATTCGCCACTAGCAGCTTGGTCTGACTGGTGTACTGTTCATGCACGTGCTGCTGATACGAGGGTGCAATGTTGTTCCGACGAGGCTGAGGGGAGACGGTCGAGGACGACGGTGTTAGTTCTTGACAATTCGAGTTGGTCGGTTCAAAGTTGGTGGTCGTGCTGTAGTAGTAGACGGGCGCGGGGTTCACCGACAGATTGAGTACCTGCTGGTGCGATGGGTGAAGCTGGAAATTTTGTTGAGGCACTCGTTGGAGTTGTTGTTGTTGTTGCTGCTGGAGCTGAAGCTGCTGAATATGCCCTACTTGAGGGGCCGGATGCTGAGAGAAGCCCTGAGACTGCAGCATGTAGGTATGGGTTTGAGGCTGCTGGATCTGATGCTGATGCAGTGGTGGTTGAAGAGAAGCGTTCTGTGCATGCACTTGGTAGTGGAGCATCTCACTGACAGGCTCATTAGTGTCTCGGGAGTACGTCACTCTGTAGGGCTCCATCAGCTGGAGTTGGCACGGCACCGAGTTCTGCTGGATTTGTTGATCCGGTCTAGTGGAAGCGTAGAAAAACTCCAAGTTATCATTCTCGGCATTCCCCCCGACGCCTAGCGCTTCGGCGTAAAGAAGTCGAACTTTGTTTGGGGGGCCATCGGGCACGCCTTCATCCCTCTCGGTAGTGGCCGCGGCAGCAGCGTAAACAAGTCTGTAGTTACTCTCCATTGCCTGTTGCCCGTTGGACTGGACAAAGTACAGAAGTGATGGATCGTACGCTGAATGCTGTGGAGAGGTAGTGGAAGTGGTGACAGGCGCAAGGGTGCAAGACACTTCTTGTGGCTGGGCCACCCCAGCTGCTATCGGATTTTGAGTGGGTGGGGTGTTCTTCGGTAAAATGAACTGAACTCTAGTTGGGTGGGCCTGATACATCTCTTCCAATCGGCGTTTTGTTCCCTTGCCGGGGGAGGTCTCCAGCACTCCGTTCAACTTGACAGGTACATCACGTTTCTGTGGCGACTGATGACTTTGTTGGTGCTGGACACTAGGTGCAGTGCTTGCGGGCGAACTTAGCCTTGCTTGGGCGACTTGCACAGTTTGCACGACTTTAGACTTATCTACAGACACCATTGAAGTTGCCAATGAAGACCTGCCGACGGTGGGCGACTGGAGGCCCGCAAGGACTGTCGACACCAGAGCCAAAGTTGGCAAACCAGAATTATGCGACAATTCTGCCATGGTAGGTGGAGATGGAGTGGCGCTTCTTGTTTCTTCTTGAGGCTCCATTGGAGGAGATGTTTGTTGAGGTACCTGCAGCAATTGCACTGGGCTGTGTATCTTCTGTATCTCAGGCAATAGAATCTTGACATCTTCTTCCTTGGGGTCGATCGTGGTCGTCGAATCTTCTGCTTGCAGATCTGACCCGTGCGGACTGAGTGGCTGACTTGATGTTGGAGACATTTTTATGGACGTAGAAGGAGACTCGGGGGACTCAGTTAGCTCAGGGGACAGCTTTTCAGGTATATCCACTCTGGTGGATTCTACCGGAGAGCTAGTGTTTCCAGAACTTGTGGTCAATTGTGAGGGAAGGTTGGATTTTTCTTTCTCTTCTTCTTCTTCTTCTCCCTCCTCGGGATCCGACTCCAGTGTCTGGATGCACATTTTGATCGAGTTTTCCATCTCTACTTCACTCTGAGGCGACGCGAGACTTTCGCTTGAAATCGACTCCAGATCATCAGTATTCTTTTTGCCTCTTCCTGACTTTTTCTCCAGTACAGAAAGGACAAACTCTGAGATTTCTGGAGGAAGTGTTGCCTCTGGTCTTTCTGTTACACCATTTTTGTCGACGTCTTCATCTTCATTATCTTGTTGGTCAAGCTCTGCATCCTTACCGAGAGGGCTTTTTACCACGGCTGGCGAAACGTGTGCCTTATCAAGATCCACCTCAGCAACCTCTGAAGGTGGCTCATCCTGCTCCGGATTCTCGATTACCATGGCTTGATTTTCCACCTTAGAAGCATTTTGTTGGCAATCCTGCTCTATAGGTCCCTTCTCCGTGTGTTCTAATTCTTCGTCGATAACCAGGGCTGGAGAATCTGAAGGTATGCTCTTGTTCAGTGGAATAGTCATCGGCATCGATTGATTATTTTGATCTGATTCAGCTTCAAACGCTGATTCCTTTGCGGCAGATGCAGGAGATACAGGATGTGGCTCTTCGTTTATCTCTTGCTC
>JAANSQ010002547.1:0-11733 GCA_036850885.1 Lepidocyrtinus dapeste | reverse complement strand
ACGATTTCTTTGGACAGGTCATTTTCTGCGGAATCTGAAGAACAAGCTGCCCGAAGAGCAGCAGCAACCTCCGCTTTACTTTTATTGTGGAGGAAAATGTCCACCTCCATCTTCAAAAAAAAAACTTCAAATACACGCTATAAAAGTATTTGGAATCAAATCACCTTAAAACTAGAATGTTTACTATCCAAAAGGAATTAACGTAGCATAAGGGTTCAGACCACTTTCACTCATTATTTTAGCTATTTTTAGTTAGAGTCAACTTTTCGAAACTACCAATCACTGGAGTTGTGTCACTTATGTAATTAATAATTTTAACAGTTTGCCAAACTAAACGTATATCTCCATATGCTTCATTTCGTAGCTTTTCCCTAGAAGAAAGGGCACTGACTGAGTATTCCTCCCTTTTTCCTTACGACCACACACTTTATTTGACACATTCATGCATACAGCTTGACCTTCAACAAGCTTGCTTTTCCTTGAGAACCTTTCAAGCAATAAGAGAGCACGCTTTTTTTTAGGAAAAGGCACGTATACACATTAAGAAACGTTCGTTCATCTACCCTTTTTATGGAAGGAAGATGTTAGTGACAAAAGCTTGTTTATAGAACCATTCCATATGCACGATTTTTGACAAGCGTGATACAATTACACTGCACACATTTGGGATCGAAACAAGCGAGCAAGCAAGCAACAAGTGGGAACGAAATATGTAAAGCAACAAGGGAAACGAACTCTTGTATTTTTTTCCAAAATATTGGTCCACTTCTCCCCTTCTACACAAGCAAACTTATTGAAAGTTTCCTTCTGAACTATTTACTTTTCCATTTAGATCGTTTTCTATTTTCCAATGGGAAACTTTTCAACCTAAATTTCTCCTGAAATCACAACTCTTCTGATTCGAAGGCACTTTGACATTGAACAAAAATTATTCACAACTGCGCGACATTATATATTAGAAAAAAGTTGGACAGATTGGTTAAAAAATAAATATGGAATTTTTATGGGGGCTTATTATAACTCCCCATATTAATTTGGAATAATGTGCAACAGCAGCGGAGTCTAAAAGTCTTTTTCTTCTACGGAATAAATTTATCGGGCTTTGACTGCCTGTCAGAAGGAAAAGTGTTCAAATGAACCTTTTGGGATCCATACAGTTCTAACTCATAGAATGTACTACATTTTGTATTACAATCTAATGGTAGCAGTAGCAAGTAATAATAAACTCAACAATATAAAGTCGCAGGCAGAAACTACTACGTACCAGCGTACCACACACAACCAAAATGAATTATCATGGAAATAAAAAAAACGCTGATAAAGTTGTACTTATACTACAACATCGGTTTTTCACATGAACGTTCATACATCATCAGTAGCAGCAAAAGAAGTATTTCTTGATACTCTCCATCCATCCATCCCTAAAAAGAATACCTTTAAAGCTACAAACTACCTGCCCATTGTCAAAACTTTACTCACATTCTCACATACAAGCAGAACGAAACGAATAATATTATTTTTTCATTTGGAATCCTATCCACGACTGAAAGTGCAATGTCAAGTTTACGTACATTCTTTATTCTCTTTGTAGCATCACCATATTTCCACTTATCTTTTTACTCCTCTGCTTTGCACCTGAAAAGGCTTTAACATTCACTCCACCAGTCCACTATGGTCTAGGCTTTTTTCACTACGCGATTTCTCTTGGGCATGATTTTAACCTAGGGTTTACACTCTTCATGAAATCTTATTGAGTTTAATGTACGTACCTATGCATGATACTTTCATATTTTTTTATCCATGAGTTACCACCACACTCATTAAATTAACTCACACCTCGGTTCACATCTCCTCAACACAGGAACTTGAAGGAGGAAGACGAAAAAAAACACCAAGAGGATAGAAGAAGGAATGTAGGCGAAAGCATTTCTTTTTTCACATTTTTCTTTTCATTGTACGATTTAATGGCAAAATGATAAACTGCTTAATACTCATCTATTGCTCGAATAAAAATGTTCCCCAAAATTATAATTCTTAGGTATTACTCAAAATATTATTATTACTTTAGGAAAACGTTTGTTCAGTTTATCTACGACAAGAAGCCAGTCAACTCAACCGAGCTGAGGTTTTCTATCTCCTTTTAAATATTTAGACTCAGCCAGCCAAAAAGAAGTTTGAATTTTTATTTTTTTCAAGACGCGCGAGTTTTAACAACTACTTACTCTCTTTTAAATAATCTGAAAATCAACTAACCAGCCCGTGCATGCAAACTGAAAAAAAAGAATGTTTTTCTCTCATTTTCTCAAGTCTCATTTGCATCAGCACATTTTTTCACTGGACCAGAAGCTAGGTCGGGAAAATCATGATGCTGCTCATCAATTGGTTTTAAATCGAGCCAACAAGAAATTCGCTTTTTTTTGAACGTAATCATTATCTTCATTAGGTTGGAGAAAAGACTGATTTTTTTGTAAAATAAATTGAAAAAAAAAATCCGGAAGCATTTTACGCGTGCGGAAAGGTGCATATATTTAATTTTGCTTGGATTACATTAGGGTTTTAGTAACGTTGTAGCATGTCTAAATACGCATCATGTTTATGATATGTAATACGGAAACTCGCAATCACAAACAATTAATGTATTATTTGTAGGTAGGAAAAGAAAATACATACCTAAACAAGTTTGATTTTCTCTCGCTCACAGCTTCCTTTACTTTTTCGACGAGGAAAGATAAAAAATGCATACAAATCTAAAAAATTGTATCTAGATGGACTGAGATCACTACAATGCATATGTAATGTTCCATCCATACTTTTCCCATTCTAACAATGGTGGTAGAGTTAGAGTTTCATCCTACTCTTTAAATTGCGTGATGCTTAACATATTGCTCAGTATGTGCATGCAGATTTGTACAAAATAAATATTGGCAATGAATGTGATATGATGGTTGCAATACAAAACTCATTCAGTGAGCCCTACAAGTTTCTCGCATGTTCCATCATCTATCTGTGTTTGTAAATCGTCCGGGGTGAATAACCTCTCTTTCTCGTTTGTTTCAGCCAAAACAGCATTTAGCTTAGCTCAAGGAAGCTTGGGCCACCAGATTTTCCCTAAATTTATTTACCTAGGTTAACTCTACCAGTACACTCACTTTGTAACAATTCTACAATGCTATTGTCAAGCCCTTAATATTGTAATTATTAATACCCTTATTATTGCACTTTAAAAAATAAGTAATGCCTTTTTCGGTAGTACAGATGAGATTCCGAAAGCAGTAAAATATGACATTACGTAAGTATATGGAAATGACCAGATAACGCTCCCCAGAAAACAGTGCTAGAGGGTTTGTGTAACGTTAAAAATATATCCGGGAAAAAGTTTTTATTTAGTAAGTTTTTTCCAGGGAAATAATTCGTGGAAAACGTCCCCCAACTCTCTTAAGTAGGTATGGATTGTTGTGATGTGATCAGTTTACCTTAACCCGTCTTGAACACATAAATAGGCATGCCATATTTGAAACAATATATGTACGCCTCCTATGAGGATGATCCTATCATAGTGATCGTTCGTGATCACAATTTGATGGTCTGCAAAAAACTGAAGCATGCTTGATACTAAAAACTATTACATGAGCTATGTTTATGCAAACATTCACTGAAATCGAAAATGATTCCTAGTAAAAACATTCCCGAAAATACTATTTTTTTTTTGTTTTTTTTTTTATTTATCCTGACGCTTAATGATCTCTTTAATATAGTATTTTACCAGATTATTTATTAACTTTTAATTCTTTTGTTATATGTGTATAAGTTGTCTCCGTCTAGTATCCAGATGTACTGGATTCTTCTGAGTCATAAAAAGGTTAAAAAAATGCTCACAACGTAAAAAACGTTGTTGATTGCATTCCTTCTTGGAATTTTTGGAATTATGACTATATGCCATGTATGCATACATTATATTATTACAAACAGGTCAAGTAAAAAAGATTATTTCGTGTAGTTACATCATCACCTGATATCGTATGTGGGCTTTGGTTGATGCGCAAACTACCAATTCATAAGATAATCATATAGCTTTTCTATTAAAGAGACAGCTTATCCCTTGTTTAACCTTGAACGTTTCCTCTATTCACGCTACTAGGCCTGCTCTGGGTGTTCGAACTTGAACCAGGCCCGGTTCAAATTAGGTATATATTTGCTTTTGGAATCAAAGAATACTTATTTTAATACATTCGAATGAGTTCAAGTGTATAAAAAGACCATGATGAAAGAAGTGGAAGTTGCATGAAAATGAAAAAAAAAATGAGGAACTACTACTTTCTTCTTTCCCTGTACTTATTTCAGCTAAAAGGATTTTTTATATCTCTATAGTAGGATGTTGTTTGGTCTGGCATGACAGTCTGTTCCCCAAAGTTGATAGAAGGTGTGAGTGAACTTGAGTTGAGTTGCTGACTTGTATGACTGACTGAATGCTGAAATGAAGCGCTATTTATGATGTAAGGTATCTTACTTCAAGTCAATATATATAATAAGCTTTTATGTCCAAACAAAAACTCTTCATCAAAGAGCGAAAAACTACAAGAGTAACTTGCATTGCATACAAATCAGTGAATAATGATGAATGGAATACTTTTTCGATATGATACATGACGGGAATTCTGTAATGAAAAGGAAGCTTCACTGGTACTCCCAGACAATTCAAATGTGGCGCAATGGCCTCTGAAAAATGTAGCTTTACGTATTTTTTTCTTCCTTAAAGTAATATGTATTTTGTATGCCGCGACATTTCAATCGGAAGATGTTGCATGATTTTGAAAAATTAATTTCCAAAGAAAGTTCTGCTGACAAGCAGTTTCGTTTCAAATGGGTGCGATATTTATTTAGTGGAAACAAAATTATTTGGCTTTTTGCTTCCAATCTTGCAAAAACTTTTTGAATAGCTTAGAGGTGAATATGAGATAGTTAGATATTAAACCTGCTTCTGCAGTTTATTTTATTTTTTTAAAGCATGAACTTATTTAACATGTACGTACTTTTCCTTTTTCTAAGATCAAAACAGATAAAGTTTATTCTGAAAGTATTCACTACATTTAGTATATATTATGTAAGGTAAGGTTACGCCTGCATATGTATGCTTGAAGAAACAAAATTTAAACGGATGTTGCAGATTAAGAATATATAAATAAAAAGTGGATTTTTATGTTTTACAGGGCCATCATGCGAAGCAGTAGACAATTTTTTGAACCGTACATATATCATTATTATCATTTCGTATATATGCAATGCACTTTATGGTGAGTTGATTCGGTCTTGGCTCGTGCAAAAGATACCACTTTATACTTTCGACATTCATTGTAATTAAATATTGACCAGATTTACTTTTTTTCTTCTCCTTCCTCATTTGCAAAATCAAAGGGTAGTGCTACTTGTCAAAGAATAACATTCTGTACTTCCCAAGGTTTAGTGATGGTGATGATTTGGTAAATTTTCCTTTGAGAAGGAAACAAGAACTCAACTATCGCACATCTCTACTTTTTCGGCAAAAATTTGGAAAATCACGCCCGAGTGAATTGACTTTGGAAAGGCATTCCCGTTTTTCATGCATGCTTGTCAGTAGCTTTGGTTGATGAAACTGAACTTGAACGATAATAATGATTCTTATCAAAGAAAAGCTCTTGCGTACATGATGATGAAATAAAACCTGAAAATTTTAGCGTGTTAAATTTGAAAAAAATACATGAGCATCTACGATAAGAATGTTAAATGTTTTACGTTCATGCTGAGAATATCCTTTTGTACAAAATTTGTGTGGTGGGTTTTATGTTATGTAAGAATATTATAGAAATAGAGAGAGTAAAATACATTGTATTGTACGCTATTTAAATTCTCTATCCTTTTTTAAAAATGACGGGCTTAACTAATTTAGGATCGCCGCCTTTAATTAAATATCAGATACATTCGCAAGAGTCAATTGAGGAAAGAAATCGAAAGATTTTCTCAATCAATATAATGATGCCGAAAATGCTACAAAGATTTTATTTCAAAAATTCGAAAAAATTGTGAAGGGAGGGATTTTTCTCGCCTCGAATTAGATATATTATTGAATTAGCATAAACTTTAAGGCATCTTTTACCTATTGTATCTCAAATAAATAACTTTTGAGTTTGCACAAATGAAATTCTCTTAATTTTACAAAAAAAGGATTAAAGATAATCACGAAAAACTTTGTATGCAATATGCAAAACAGGAAGTCAACCATTATCTGAATAATGTTTGTCTAAGGTTACTTTGGGTATGGTGGGGTAATAGAAGATTTCAAATTTCGTGTATCATCTTATGTCATCCGCCTGCTCAATCAGCTAGTTGTTTTCAGCCATTTTAAAATTTTACTTATAAAAAGTATCATATATAACGATAACAGTGAGAACATCCCTTCCAAAACTTAATAAGGGTTATTTATTATTATTATGTACCATACCAGGGTTGAGAGACCAAAATTATTAAAAACGCGTTGTGAAAAAAATAAAACTTTTAATTAATTAGAGTAGATGAGAGCCTGTAGGTGACAAACATTAATTAGCAATTACGCAAAAATAGCTTCCTTAGTGTAATGTAAACTAAATATAGGTACTTCACAAATTATTACATGTGGTTAGTATATACACTGAATATAAAATATATAAAACTGTAAGTAAATTGAAGTTTTAAACACCTGTACATTAATTGCGAAATACGCAGACTTTTTACACCTCTAAATAAATGCTGAATGGAATTCATATAAAATGTGTAGAATTAAGATAACCCGAGGAAACTAGGTGAAAGACAGATTGTGCAACTACTACCACACCACATTAATAACAAGAATTTAGTAGCTTTTGAAAGGGGTCTCTCAGACTAAAACCCCAATTATTATTCCTAACTCAACGCCCCAATTACGCATTGCAGTTGACAGTCAATTATTAGCACCATGAAGTAGGAGGGTTTTTCGCAAAAGTGTTATACATTAAATGAGAAATGAAGCTGGACATGCAACAGTATACTTTATTAAAACCTAACAAAAAATTAAATGTAAGGATAGCGGAATGAATTAATGATAAAGGAGGAAAGAGTTAAAATACGCAACAGTCAAGGGTACCGTGTATAATATTTACAGCTCTTTTTTTTGCAAAATATTCTACTGCATCCGTCCAAAACATTTCAAAATGATAAAATGTCTCTTTTAGTACAACCCATACTTTTGAACAAAACAAAATCCAAGGATAAATGTCAAGAAGATCTATACAAAAAGCCAAACCATCAATAATTCATAGATCAGTTTTTGATCATCGTTCTTCAAAAATGTAGTTTTGTGGAGTTCTTGTATTTTTCACTGTTGTGGACATCTGCCAAAGCAAACATAATCAAGTTTATAAGTAACTAGTCATAAGATTCAAGATTGGGGATAGCAAAAAGTAAAAGACAATGCAACCTTTAGATTAAACCATTCAGTTTAAAGTTTTAATTAAGTAAAAAAAGTCATTTGTTATCATTTACGATGAAAGTTTATGGGAGAAGTTTGATCTTTCAATTTATAATTATTTTATTTAATGCAGGTTTGAAAACAAATATACTTTACGAGAAAACCTGCGCTAGTTTCATAGCCTGAATTTAAGTTTGACACTTATATTCCAGAAAACTATAAAGTCTGGGCCTTGGATATTGTTCCGTTTGGAAATCCCATTGCTCGTTTACCAGAAAATCCATCACCAACAAGGGATCGTTCGAGATATCGACATAATTTCCCAATTAATCCTTTAACAAGAAACGCAGGGAACAATCAGACATTTCCTCCAGTGATTTGGGATCTGGCACCAGAGTCTTATCCAATTGATTACTTTTTATATACAAAGTGAATAGTGTAAACTAATTTTTGTCTAAATGTGTTTAATCAAATAATAACTACAACATGATTTTTTTTTCGTAGGGACAATCCATATCTCCCTGAAGTGCTAACCCTAAACAATGCAACCGATTCCAAGTACTTTGACAGGGGGAAACAGACCAAAATAATCATGCACGATTTCATGCAATCCACAGAAAATAATTTAATTCAAGAATTAAAAGATGGTAAAGCTCAAACAAAAATATAAAGGGGTTTATTCGAAGAGAATTTAATAATTTGATTAGAAAAAAATGAGCGTAAAATATATGTTTGCGTGTGTGTCATTTGTTTATAGCTTACATGAGCAAGAAAGATAACTATAACGTTCTTCTTGTTGACTGGGAACCTGCAAGGACCTACACTTACACTGTAGCTGTCACAGTTTCTGAGTACGTTGGAAAAATGACTGGTCGACTGGTGCAAGCAATGAAGGCAGATCCTTCGAAAATTCACGTTATTGGTTTTGGTTTGGGTACGATTATATTAAAACCTTAATACTGACCTTAATTTTTTAATAAAAAACTAATCTCCAGTAAGTATCTGTAGTTATCCTTGAGTGAAAAATTCTTATCTATAGGTGCCCACGCTGCAGGAGTAATGGGAAATGATTTAAAGTTGAATAATAATGTAACATTAGCCCGAATAACAGGCAAGTATCCTCTCCTAATTGATAATTCTATGGAAAATAACCTTCAAGTGTACTTGGGGTGAATTGAGATTACATTTTATGGATACATTTTTCAGGCCTAGACCCCTCGCTACCACTTTTCAGAATGGCAGGAAACTACTTCAAGTTAGACAGAGAGGACGCCGCCTTTGTTGACGTGATTCATACCGATGGAGGTATCGCTTAAATCTTCAATAATCATATTTCCAATTATTTTCAAAATTATTTATTTATGACTTTGAATAGGAGACAATCTCTGGAATTCTAACCATCTTGGAATGGGAAAGGAATTGGGTCACGTAGACATATACCCAGTAATTTTAAAAAACTTAATTATGATTAATGATACCACAAAACAAGACTGAGTTAAGTGAGTAAACCATGATTTTTTAAAATTTAGAACAGAGGAATATTCCAGCCTGGTTGTAGACAATCATCACTTCCTAGTTATGACGGTAAGGGCTTTGTTAAAAATTATGTAATGCTGCAATACAATCAAATGTGCTTGATGAAAGTATATAATTACGTAAATACTCCACAGCGCTTCATTGTAGTCACAGAAGAGCTCTAGAAATTTTCAAAGAATCAGTACTGGACGAGATGAGCTTTGTCGCATGTCGATGTCCAACATGGACTGACTTTGTGGAATCCAGGTGTGACTGCAGGCATGAAGCTAATAGAATCTTTGTAGGGGAAGGGACCAAGCCCTCGGTACTGAAAGGCAACTACTTTTTAGTGACAAATGAACATCCTCCATATGGAATGGGAGGGAAAGGAACCGTTCCAATATTTACCAGATCGGCAGATCCAGGAATTGTGATGCAAAATTTTCTGTCTGCGAATGGAACATTTATGCAAGGCATTGGCCAAATTGCACACATACTCACAGCACCAATCAAGCCATTTTTCAATACACTGATAAGAAACGCTCAGATTCAAAATCTCAACAATAACAACAACAACAACCAAAACCCGTTCTCCGATTTTTTCCCCAATCAGAATGTGAATCAAGTACCTCCTCCCACTCCAAATTTCAACATCAATAATAATAACTACAACCAAAATGGACTCTCAAATTTTTTCAACAATCTAAATAGAAACCAACAACCCCCAACCCCTCTAATTCAAAATGCTAATAATAATAACAATCAAAATATTTTTTCAAACTTTTTTGCCAGTCTTAATCGTAAAGATCCTCCTCCAGCTCAAAATGTAAATAGTATTAATCACAACAACAATAATTTAAATGGTTTCCTGAACTTATTTACAAATCAGAATAGGAACCAGGAACCTCCTCCCAGTTTCCAACAAGACAATGGGAACAATGGCAGTGGGAGTTTGGGAAGGAGTATTTTAAACCTTGCTGCCCTACTTAATAACTTCAATACATAAATGTGTTTCCCCGAACTTATGAAATGATAAATTGATAAAAAATATTAAAAGATGGTTAGTTATGAATTAAAAAATGCTGAAAAATAAAGTTCAGAAGTGAAGTACATGAGCAAAGAATTTTTATTAGTACGAACCAATAACAATATTAGAATTCACACTTCATATCAGCATTCATTTGGACTCTTATTATAAGTACAATAGGTACAATTACGACTTCCCTATCCCAATCTCCAAAACCAGTCTAGTTTAATGTTCGGAGTAAAAGGGGAATTTCATTTCTTTCATGTATTTCAAAGCCTCCCCACATGCATTTTCTTTAGCTTCATCAACATTTCGTCCACTCCCATAAACACAATGAACTCGCTGATGAGGTCGTTGGAACTCTTGAGGTAATAATATTTTCAGAAACACCGCGTACTCCGCAATGGAAATGGAACAACCTTCTTTAGAGTTTTCCGTTCGGCGCAGCTTTGATTTACTAAATGAGAAGTTCAAATTCAGCTCGGTTGCTACTTGTTTAAACATCTCCAGGGAAGATTTTTGACTGTTCTTCTTAAAAACCTGTCAATACAAATGACCCATATTTATCATCATCTCAAAAAAAAAAAAACAAAGACATAACTACGTATTCATTTCAATCTAAATCTAAAAACTTCTACTTTTTATTAGAGAGATTTATTTATTAGATTGAGATATTAGCAAAATGATTTTTAAACCAACCCCAAAAGAAAAATGAGAAGCGATTAAATTAATCAGAATTAATAAGGAAGTATCATGTCTAATTGAATAAATAAAATATACCGCTTCCTCTAGTGCTGTGACTGATGGAAGATGAAGAAAAATGTGGGGAAAATCTTTGACAAGATTGAGACATGAGTTATCCCGAAGAGGACAAGATAGCTGGTTCATGATGTGTTGTTCAAAATTACACTTTTTGTTCGCTATTGAATCGCCCTCATTCAGCTGAACATGTAATTTACGTTTTAGACTTGAAATGATGCTACTAGTATCAACCTACACAAAATAGAATGTTGCCCAATTAACTTCCGTCTTGGCCCAGGGAATTTGGATTTGAGAGTTGTAAATAATAAAAATATGGAGAGTTGTGGAAATGCATTGCTGTTTTCACTACTTAATCTGATAACATGGAGGCGGTTTTATATTTAAATCTTTTTACATCCATCGGGCTTTCACCATCTTCAGAATCGATGTCACTCTCATTATTTTCCACGGGTGGATCCAAATCAACGTCCATAGCTTTCATGGCATCGACTTCGTTGGTATCCGTTGAGGTAGAACTGTTTTGACCAAGAAGAACAATACAAGATTTCCTCTTGGAAGTGTCCATGGCGGGTACAGGTTTCTCTTCCTTGTTAACAATGGAATTGGAAGAGCTTACTTCGTCATTACTATTGCTCCCTTGCTTACTTTGTGAAGTTTTGTTACAAGGAGGCAACTTTCCAGGGCCTTTCTTAACTTCTACATCATAACCTTTGTCCTTCAAATCTTGGAGAACTCTGAAGGCTGCCAGCCGTTTTGCCTCTTTCTTGTTGTGACGTCTTCCAACTTTCGTAGAATTTGTTCCTACTGAGCAGGTGACCGTAAACACGGTACCAGTAGATGATTTCAGTTCTGATTCCTGAATAAAATAATAAAGGATTGAATTTTTAAAGAACAAAAACGCTAAATTCTTTAACCACATTGCAAACGAGAGAGGTTTAGTAAATTCTAAATGTTCAAAACTTTTAAGCTAGGT
>JAANSQ010002546.1:0-11736 GCA_036850885.1 Lepidocyrtinus dapeste | reverse complement strand
CACACACAAAGTTAAAATGGGGTTTGAACGTCACATAACTACCTTTCACTAGCTGTATGGCTCTTTACCCTCGTGAATATTTAAATCAGTTAAAGGAATGCAATATTTTCTGCTCTTCATAATCATTACATACTGGACCACTTTCTAGAAATCCTCAATTCCATATTAAGATACATTGAAGTTCCACCAAATATACCCAAAAATCAATCGATTTTCACGGGAATTTAAACAGAAAGTAAGAAATCAAATGCAGTTTTTTTAAATAAAATAATGGAAAGAAAAATGCTAAAGATATTCAGTGACTCATTTAAAAAGTATTGACTTAAAACTATAAAAAAAATATTGGCTATAAATTTTCCACAAAGTGTTCATATCTGCCCAGCCATAAAATCATAGTGTCACTTCATAAATAAGAGACTATACAGACCTCTTAGTCCATTTCAACCTCAACTCTCATTTTCTGCAGGGAGTAATATTTTGACGAAATGTTTCAACAGGGAATTAGGACTTTTTTTTATGGATAGTTGGTATCGTAAAAACCTTAAGAACTTAAAGTTACACACACGTTGGAAGGGTGTATTAAAACAAGAAGCCAAGGGGTACTCGGTACCTTCGATAAAAAAGGATACTTGCTTCTGGTCTGCGGTGATGTTGGATGTTGGAATGGGCGAACAATGGACGGCTCTGGTTATGGTAAAGCTAGTGCCTGGGCTGGGGCTTAAGTCTAGGAAGTATAGAAAGGTACTAGGTACCTAGGAAAATACTATTTTTATTTTTAGACCCTTTTCTCTAAAGGAAAACAAAGTAGCTCATTGTCTCCCAGAAAGTTTATCTTTTCCCAAGTTTAAAAAATGAAAGGCTTAAGAATTTCTGGCCATTAGGCCAATGAGGGTATAGACCGGTTTGAATAAAAACCCAGACTTGATAAAAATTCATAATATTTTTTAAACGTTTTGCTAAATGAAATGAAAAAGTAAAATTTAGGGAACAAGGGCCACAATAAAATATTTAGAATGGACAACAAATCCTTTTTAATTTAATCTGAGTTTGTCTTACACTCACGTTTAGAGAAAAGGCCCGTAAAGAACAGCTTACATTGTGCTTCTTCAACTTCATTTCATATCCAGTCAAAACTGTCTTAATCTTCAAAGTATAATATTGATTGCTCCAGTTGATAAAAAGTCATTCTGTGTTCTTATGCTCTCGGAGAAACATCACAAAAAAATTGTGCTCATTGTGTTAAAACATTTCATTAAAAGTTAAATAGTTGGTGAAAAGTAAATTATTTTGAATTTTCAGCTACGTTGAGTTTACCAAGGACAAAGTAAAACTGTGGATCCGTGCAATTGTGGAGGAATTCTCCTTAATAAATCTACGTTCCACTGGAGGGAATGGAGAGTGGGGCTATGTATCCTGAGGGAACGCATGGAGCCACTAGCGTTTCCCCTGCAACCGGAGGAGTTGAGCAATATCAACATCATCATGGCGCCACTATCATCAGAAGCCAGCAAATACCAACACCTATTTGTAGTTCAGCACTTCCACCTCCATCCCATCATGTTATTAAGGGACATGGTTGCGAAGAAAGGTAAGACCAGTATAAATTTTTTTTCTTTGCTTCAAATAAGACTCAAACTTTAGTAGATAGATTTCACCAAAATTCTGGACAGTTAAGCAGACTGATGAGGTAACATAGACTAAGCTGGCCTTTTACTTTCAGCTCCATTACTCTAGTCGCTTAGTGCTAAAATGTTTTTATGCCAAGGTCAAACCCTCCAGAAATATCAAAAACAAGCTCACTTTCATATCCACTTAAGGCGAAAGCTTCCAGAATGTCCAGGTGTAAAAAGCATATAGACTATAGGAAAAGAGAGAAAGCAATGATGATACGGCTTTTACTCCATATCACTCCATGTCTGCTTTTCTTGGAAGGAAGAGCCGAAGCGAAAGTGTCTATGATCTAATCACGTTTCGGTGGAAAAATTTTCCATTCATTACCTATTCTCCGAAACATTATATCCAATGTCTCGCCCATGTTTCATCATCCAAGCCGGAAATTGCATGTAAATGTATTCACTTAATTCGATTCCATCATTGAATACGCCATGAGGGAATTTAGTCGAAGGTAAGTGAGTGGGCAGCGTAGGGTCTTCTGCTCAATTCATTCCGTCCCATTCAAAATCCCAAGGTTGTCGATACATTTGTTTATCCGCGCTGACATATTTTCCCTTTTGAGAGCTTATCCAGTAAACACTTGGAGGCATTCATGTCCTCGCGCGCTGTCTGTCCAAAGCCTCTTGAAAAGAACAAATGCTAACAAAATTTAGTTCCATTCAACATTCAACTCAGCTCACCTTGCTCTTTGTCTGGAGGAAAGTGTATTAGGTTGTATGCATACCGTTGGAAAAAACAAACTAGGCCTAAATCTTACTCTAATTTTCCCGGAGAAATTGTGTATAAGCCGTTTAGGCAGCTGCGGGTATCAATTATGCTGTCAAGGTTACTCATCCTTTTCACTCTGGATAAAATAGCGCGTTGTCCTTGGAACTTCCAAGTAAAACGGCTGCTGATATCGTTTTAGCACATGCCATGTTTCCCATTTATTTTCCCTAGAAAAGTACACAGTTTTAGAAGTCAAGTGAAAAACAAGCCATAAAACCAGAACTACAGGGAAACCGGTTGCGTTGCAGCTCGAACCGAATCAGTTGATACATATGCTAAATGAGACCGTGTAAACAGATACAGTTCTTCCTTGTCCTTAAGCACAAAACACACAGGAAGGATTCCAATGTGTCTTGTCTTTCCAAGGGAAAATGAATCTTTTCATCAACATCACCAACAGCAACGTGCTCCTATGATCCTATGAATAAAATATAGAGCCACTCAATATGCCTAACGTTTCCCAAAATGAAGAGACTATTAAGAAGCAATGCATAGATAAATAGAAATAGTTGCTTAGTCAAGCACGAAAATGGAAGATTTAGGTTAGAATATGTAATCTTAAGACATTTATGCTTTCTGGGTGAATTTTACTTTAGCATTTAAGAAAATCAAAATTATTAAATGGAGGAATTAAGAAAAAAAAACTATGCTTTCTAGGCGAACTTTACTCGAAAATCAAAATGTTTAATGTAAGGGTTTGAGAAACCCAATTTTGTATTTTCTGGGTGAATTTTACGGGAATAACTCGCTTCATAAATTTTTAAAATCTCTGGGTTAATTATTACGATTTCTTCAAATTTTATACAGTAAAAATATTTTGGTAAAAGTTTTTTCAGTAAAATTACCCTAGAAAGGATATTCTGCGTGAGAAGTCTATTTATTATATAACATACCTCACCTAAAGTCAATTCACCTTGTCAGCAGTACATATTTTGTGCGCTGCGTCTCACTTCAATTTTCAAGTCTATTGGCATTGAAGAGTATTAGCACACAGAGCACACACATTAAAGCTCAATCTTTGTTGATGTTGATATAAAACCGAGAAAGTATTTTTTCTTCTTCCTTGGTCCTACAAGGCCAAGGTATAATAATCACGAGAAAATGCATGTACTTATGTCATGTCTTTCTCCTCTTATTTTATTTTGACAAGTACAAAGCCTTCTCTAATGCCATTCCTGATATAAATAGTCGCGCCGAAGTGTAAATACAAAATTTCGAAACCTTGCTTAGGCACTGATGCCTAACGTGATTCGTGTTAGCATATACCTACGGATTTCTTGGCAAGTGAACCACGGCCACTTCCACGGACACGTTATCACGGCCCTCTCATAACGATTGCAAATTGCAACACCAAGCTCCAAGGAAAGACTATGCATATGCTTATTTTATTCGTGTATTGCCCCGTACTTAACATCTGCACTTTTTGTCATAGCATACGGACAATGTTTTCATAAATTCCTGTTTCCTCCACTACAACTCCAAGCTAAGGTTTTTTCTTTGCTCCACTCTTTGTTCCCCATGAAATGCAAAACATACACACACGCTTCCTCTGTGTTTTCAATGTAGGTCAGTGTCAGCCCGAAAACCCGAGTTATTTTCTGTTTTTTTGTCTGAGTTGAGTCCTCAGGAAAAATACTAGTTTACTTACAAGCTCTCATCCTTGCCATTAGAGTTGTAAATGTTGCAATGCACCTATATCCCATATTTCACCCAAAGACAACGACATTTTTTTCTTGGTTAAAGAGTACATCATAGTATCATCTTATCAGCACATGCTTAATGATACGAAGTATAAAGGATAAGCCAAGCAAAGCAAGTAAAATGAGGGCCATAAGCCAAGCCAATTATACCACCAGAGTAGTATGAAGATCAATGTCCATTAATATATGACTTTATTTAGATTTCTTTTTTCTCAAGTGGCCTTCATCGGATCAAGTAAACCTTGCGCATTTTCTTCACTTCTTCTCTTGACGTAGGTGACTGTAGATATTTTTTGCGAAATAAATAAACGTGATAAGAGATCGTGTGCCTGGCTCTAATTTTTTATTCCATTTGGATTAAATGATACTATTCAAATACAATTTTAGCCTATATCAATAGGGAAGTGACCATGAATCGATCCATCTCCTGTAAATAGCTAGAGTAATTTAGTAAGAGAAATTGCTATTTTGTATGAAATGTGTAACTTTTGTTGTGTTTTGGCTCGGTTTATATTGTACGTGAACCTAGACCAAGATAAGTTACTTTTCCTTTCCTGCTTTTACTCCAAAAGCAAGACTTTTCGAGCTTGGAGTATCATTATTTGATGGTGGGCACGAGAGACAAGGTGTATTACATGAACCTATAAAAAATTGTATGGGTTTTTACACAGTCCTTGCTTTTTAGCAATTTTAGCTTTGCATCGATAGCTTACTTAACCTTGTGCATTTAGAGTGTGTTTCGTGAGCTTTCTTTAGTTTCCTCCTGTTTGCGTAGGTCGTCGAATGCCATGCACTCCATTACTCCCATTGCCATTACTACTGTAACAGTTGGAGCAGTCTAGAAAGCGTTAAACTCTCTCTTTGGTCTATACAGGAAAATCTAGCTTACGCTTACCATGTGCAACTGAAACATTTTCGCGAAAACAAAACTTACAGAATGTATTGCGAAATCCAAAAGGAGAAATTTGAGTAACTACATTTGTACATGGCTCACTTTTCTCATCGCTGTTGGGTCTAGTGTTGACTGAGAGAAAGAAAGGAAGAGTGTGTTAGAGACATCAAGTGAGTCAGTTGTTGTCTCGTGGGCCACGGAGAAAGACCTACTGGACTCACTGTCACTACATTTTGCCCCATATGGAGTGTCCTCCAGATTTATTGGAACACTAATTAAGTTTCACACTGTTTTAGTGAGATTCTAGTGCAATTTTATTCATGAGCTTCACCTTTACACCAAGTGTAATTAATTTATGACACCATGGTCTTACACAAATAGTAAGCAGTAATTAAAGTAATTGAGCTTTGAGCAAAAATGGAATTGATACTGATAGAACATTAGAGAACACGTCCACAGACACAAAATTCATGAACGCTTACACTTTTTCCGTTTTCAACCATTCATCCTCAAGTGGTGCTATGTGCGAGGGAGTAATTAAGCAAAGAAATTATATGGCCTTATTGATACAGTGAGTACCTGACTTTACCTTTAAAGCGTCAGTGTGCATACTTAAAAGTGTCTTCCGCAGTGTGCTCTTCATAAAGAAACAAAATCAATTTTTTCATGAACATGTTACATAACCATCGGAAAAGTTTAAAGTTTTGTTGCGCTGCAGCCTTACATTGAGCTTTTTCTTACGGCATCGGTTTTGTTTTCATTCATGAAATATTTCTACTGGTACTCATCGACTGCAATCTATCCTGAGCTTAATAATCGATACACATCGATACCTATAGACTAGACTATTACTGAATTAAATTGGATATCGTGCTTATCTCCTACGAATTTCTTAGACACTAAAAGTGATTAACTTAAAAGGAAAAAAGTTTGGGAGAAAGTTTGGCTTGTCTAAAGACTGAGAGTTTCATTGTGTCAGTGTGTATTTCCTCCGGTATCAATAGTTGTAAGGTGTACTCGAACTAGAACTCGGAATCCACCAGACTGAAAGAAAAGCTTCTAAATAGTTTGGCCTTGGATGAAGTGAAAGGAGGGAAATGTGTGGGAGGTAGTGTCGTCCTTCACTTTACCATATAGCTTCAACAGTATATCAAGGTATGTGTATATTACATGGCCTACTCCCAGTCTAGCGTGAAAATTTGTTGATGTCTTCCAGTCTTCCATGCTTCCACTTCCATATCAGTATCTCATGGCCAACGCGAAACCAAGCCACAGGACATTTAGTACACGAGCTCTAGAGCTCTATGGCGTAGGTTGTTTTTGCGATGTGACTTACGCTCCTATACAAAACCCATTACTCTTTTTTTTCTCCCCTTCCAAGGTCAACCCGGTCCCTCTATTACTTTCCCTAGTGTCGTAGCATTCGGTAGTTACTTTCCCTGGCTTTTGCTCTAGTTTAACATTTTTCTTGTTTGGCATGCAATCACGTAATGTTTTGCTATTTTCCCGTTGGCGTAATACGTAATATGCTTAGTGGCTCGTGTAATTTGCATATTTCTTTTATTTTTGGAGTGGGCTCGAACACTCATTCTTATTTGAAATATGCGGTTCCGGTCCAGCACAAGAAAAAATAGTCTATTTTTACTTAGGGCCACATGCTATGCCCACATTAAATCATATAGTGACCGTGTGCCTGTCCCAATAAAATATATTTTTAATTTTCATTTTCAATGCCCAACTGCATTTTTTACTAGTCTTTCCCCGGAAATATAATTTTCTTTTTTAAGTTATTGCGCTTGCACTCCTATACCAATATAATTTTTTATTTCAATGTCATGTTGAACTTTACATGGATGATGAGTGGGTTGCGTGACCACACAACCCCATAAATAGTTATATTCTTGGCATATGGAAGAAAGTGTAACCTTCGCTTTCATTGACTTTCCTTCTGATATGGTGATGGGTCTCTAGCGTGTAGCTTTGGCGCTAGGCTCAATGGTGACATTCACCATAGGACTGGAAGTCTAAAAGTGTAAAAGTCTAAAAGTGTAGCCTTCTGACATTTTTTTTTGCTAGTAAAAATGTTTTCCTTGTACTGGTGATGCCATGCCGGGGACAAACTTTTCCACGAAGAAAAGTTTCAGCTTTCCTCGTGAATTCCAGGGAAGTCTCCAGAAGAAATTAGTTTGGACGGACGGACAGACCTTGAACGTAGCATTGCGGAGGGAAAAACTGTTTTTCTTTAGCTTTGGCGCACCTTCAAAAAACCTACGTAGTTTAAATGGATTCAAAGTGAAAGTCCACCCAAGCTTATTTCAGAAGAAATTAGTTTGGACGGACGGACAGACCTTGAACGTAGCATTGCGGAGGGGAAAACTGTTTTTCTTTAGCTTTGGCGCACCTTCAAAAAAACCTACGTGGTTTAAATGGATTCAAAGTGAAAGTCCACCCAAGCTTATTTTTTGCAAACCCTAGCGAAAAAAAATTCGCGTGGAATGGCACTTTGCAAGCTTCCCTGTTAAGTTAGTATGGGCTAATTTTAGCAAACAACTTCATATCCAGGAAGCCTTCCAAAAGTAATCGTATCAAAAGATGTAAAATGATGACTTAAAAGGAACAAAGGCTTGGTGAATCTTGGACAAAGACCATTGCCTAATAATTCCTTCGGAGAAGGAGTGAAGGGCAGGCTGTTCTTACGTAAAGGTCTATTTTGGGTTTCGTGGAAGTCGTAGAAAGTACTTGGGTATTAAAAAATGAAACGTGGCTATAGTGCATATACTTGACCGATTTCTTTTTCTTGTTATGTACCCATAGTACAGGAAGGTCATGTTGTGCTGTACACAAAAACAAAGTGTTTTTCTAGCTAATTTTTCATTTTCCAGGTGAGCGAGGTGAAAGTAAGGGCTTCCATGCATTATTCTGATGAGGAAAGCGTATGAATAATTAATCGGGAGAAAAAGGGGAAATGTTACAAGGTTACCTTTAGAAAAAAAGAACCGTAGGCTATAAAAAAGGTGCTGGAGAAACAAGACAAGATAGTCCGAGTAGAGTAAGCTCATTAGGAATGCGCGCACAGTAAAACCAAGCTTGTAGTAGACACCAAAGGGGTAAATTGCAAAAGTGAAAGAAGCCAATGCCAAACTAAAAAAAGGCTGACCACTCAGAACCAATAAGGCTTACAAAGTGATGCATAAGGCTAGTTTTAATTAAAGATTAACTATCGAAGGTATTTTTTTCTGGAAGCCATGACCCGAAAAAACACAATATCTAGCAAGTAGGTTAAAATCTTGAAGGAGTAGAAAAGGACAGAGTTTTTGATTTAAAAAGTAAAAGACGTAACGTTTCATGATATTGCATATTGCATTTCATTGGTAGGGAATTGACTGGAAGGGTTTAGCCTCTGATGGGATTAGTTTCCTCAAAACGTAAAATTGTGTTTTGGATTATGAAACAAACCCGGTTTACTTTGATAGTGGGCCTAGGCCAGGTTACCTGAATAATTTATGAGGATGTTTCCATTTCAATTTCCTTTTCGTGTCTGGAATTCATAGACAACACCAATTTAGTCTAAAGTGGAGGTTCATTTGAAGACAAAGTTAATCGCAGGCTATAAGTATTTCTGAAAAGCTAAAAAAATACACTTTTGCATTTTTTGGGTTATTAAATGTATTAATTGGGCTCAATAAAAAGTTAGGGTTGTGTGGAACTACTAGGAATTTCGTTCTGACCTAGTTTAACACTCTTTGTTTTAAAAAGACTCTTGAGCCTGAATAAAACATGGAAAGTGCCTTAGGTGACAGAAGGATATTATTTAATTGTCTGTGTCGCCTTGCCTAATGTAGAGGTTACCTTGTGTTTTGTTTAGGCAGGCTGACTCTGAACACAATAGGACGGTTTCGATTTCTTTGTGGCTAAACTTTTAAAGTGTTATAGAAAAACTAGTTCCATTTTCATTGTTTTCGGCCAGACAGAAAAAACACAAACAAGATATTCAATTAATTTGATTCTTCTGCGTATTACACCAATTTTGTTGGTTTCATTAAGTTCTACGGAATTAATACATTCTTCCAACTAAATTTAAACTTATCACGTGCTACTCTTTGGAGTGAGGTTATACTGGAGAAATTTAACTCTTTTAACGTATTTGGGGAGCGATGAGGTGAGGGAATTTCTTTAAAACTTTCATAATTTGCATATCCGGGATAGCAGGAATATCCAGTGATGTTCCGGAACCTCACGCGCATAATTTTGGTGTTTTCAACGACTTTCCACACATGTAGAGCAGCATTCAAGATAATTGAATTAATCCAGCACTTTTTCTTCTTGGGAGAGTCACTGATATACCTAATACCTTCCAATTAGCACACGCGTCAGATAATTTACATAAAAAATGGACTAGGTATAGAAATCCACGTCTGAAAGAAAAATCTGGAACATTTTTTTCTGTTTACACTCCCTTTCCCACCCGAATCATATACAAAGTTTTTGATTAGATCAGCATAACAAAAACGCACGTTATAAGACGTTATGCAAGTATTCGACGAGAAATGATTTATAATCAATATTTCTCAATAGTAAGATCTAATTGAGATAATTTTTAATATTAATCGTTTCATCTTATTTAATCTCATCAGATCATTTTAATTTTCATAAACTGTAGTATTGCACACTACCTAAATTACAAAGTCAATTTAAACTTTGCATAATTTTAGGTAAGGTTAGTTAGTGCCCAATATCATAGCAAGCTTTAAAAATAATTTGGAGATAATTTAAGGAAATGAAGTACAGACCAACTAGACCTTTGCCCTTTTGATGGCATACGTATGAATGGATTAAATTAATAAAGTTTAGCATAAATTATATATTTACTTAAGCTTAATTTGATTTGCTAGCGTACCAACACTCACTCAAGATCAAGGCTTACGCTTAAAGCGCAAGGACATTTATGAGCTCATAGCATATCTGCACACTTTTCAAAGTAATATGTTATTCAAATGACTGGCTGACCCAGTGACACTTATCTTCTAGGAGCTTATGTTTTTCTCAAGATGTGTCGAATCATTATCATTTGAGCTGAGAGATCGAATCATGTATCTCACGTAACATTTTTGTAGCCTGAGTGGACTTGGAAATTGGGAATTTTGGATGCATTGCATGGAACTTGATGTGGTTGAATGAAGCATATAATTTTACATAACTTATGGCGCAGTTTGCTCCAGTGGAAAAACAGGCTTTCCTTTCATTGCTTATGCGAGACATAAAGAATGAAATCGAGTCTTTTTCCTCGAGCTTATCTAGCATGATTAAGCTTGCGTAAACATTTTCATTCATTCTGTAATTAGTATAGTGGTGCTGTTGCTGTTTTGAGTTTTGACCATTTTCACTGATAACCACGATAGAATCAAAATCGGATTAGATAGTTTTCGCATCCAAAACAAGAAATGAGTCTGTGTGGAAAATTGCAAATAGGCTATGATTATGGTTGTCACGTGTTTGCACTAATTTTTTTTAATAAATGGCTTGGACTTGATGTTGCAGAGGGAGTAAGAAGAGAATGCTGTTGATGATGTCTTCAAAGGAGAATGTGGAGCGGTGTGGTACTCCTAACACGAGTTCCTCCTTAGACTCTCGGAATACAAGCGGGTCGTTGTTGTCGCTTTCCTCAGAGTCGGGCGGGGGTGCGGCGACGCAACACCCAAAACTCCATCAAGGTCAGGGCCAAGGTGAAGGTCTTGTCTCCAAAACGGGTGACGTGAGTGTACAGGAAAAATATGAGTCGCAATCCGCGAGTCATGTTGAGAGCGAACACAACATTAAAGTTAAACCATCCCCGCATATTAACCCAACTGCTGGTTTATTGGAGGGTAATATAATGAAGGAGCCGGAGAAAGGGGTACTACAGGTGAGGCAGGTGCTTCTCAAGGAAGAACATCTAGAATCCGGAACGTCTGTTCAAGTAGTACAGAGGTGTAAGATAAGACAGAGGTCACCGAGTCCAAAGCCAATCAGTGAGAGATCACATATCCTCCCGAATGGATACTGGAACATGGAAGAAACCAAAGAGGAGGAGTATCAAGCGTTGGCGGTATATACAGTGAATGATCTGCCGACAGAAGATGATGAGCCTAATAAGGCGGAGAGATCGATTCCGAGGAATCTGTACCTGAAGCCGTCCGACGTGAATGATGAGTTTGTGGGGGTCTTTAGCACGAGCTACATCCCAGTTGGGACGAGATTTGGACCGATCGTGGGTGAACTCTGGAATCCGCATGAAGTTCCTCCGACTATGTGCAGAAAATATTTTTGGAGGGTGAGTACGAACAACAATGTCTATCAAGGTGGAAAATGAACCGGAAGTGGAAAGGTGAGAGGTTATAATAATTTTCTTTTTCTTGTTTATTAATTTTCCAGATTTACAGTAAGGGAGAGCTGGCCTCTTACCTGGACTGTTTGAACACTTCCCGGTCCAATTGGATGCGATTCGTAAACCCCGCATTCTCTTCCGACACCCAGAACCTTATCGCATGTCAGTACAAGTCGGACATATTTTTTTATACGGTGAAACCCATCCTGCCGAATGAGGAGTTGCTGGTATGGTATTGCAAAGAGTTTGCGGAGAGACTGGGCTACCCATCCAGTGGAGAGTTGATGTTGGCAAAGTTAAAGGAAACGGTGACGACGACGACACAAAATAATGTTGTG
>JAANSQ010002545.1:0-11738 GCA_036850885.1 Lepidocyrtinus dapeste | reverse complement strand
GTTTAGCTTATTTGTAAGTTTTAGGATAAGCTCTCGGAGTTGTTTGTCTTCTAAGTATATAGGATCTTCTTGAGGCTCCTCTGAAGATACCGTATGATCTTTTTTAAGAAGTAGTTCTTCCGTGTCTTCGATAAGTCTATTACCCTCTTTGAGAAGCTCCAGACCTTCGTTGATGAGCTCCCTGCATGTGTTTGATGTACAGAATTCTGTAGTAGAAACTACGTTTTCCACTGGTTTATCATGTGCTTCCTCCAGTATCATAGTGGTTTTAACAGGGACGGGGATCTCACTCCGTCGACAAGTCGGAGTAGAAGGAGAAGGTGGTGTAATGAAAGGAGTCGTCTGGCTTATCTGATGTATCGTTAAAGGCTTCTTAGGCTTTAATTTGAGAATAGGTTTCGCGCAGCAAATATCTGAACTTGGCGAGGCTGTGATTGCTCTGGTATTGGTACTTGAGTCAGGAGGACTGTAAGTCTTGGAACATGTATCGCATGTACATTTGCTTTTCACTTCCGTGGCTTTCAAATGTATACGAAGATTAACTGCGGAGCCTCTGGTATACACCCTCCCTATTTGAACTCCTTGTTCTGGCTGTTGATCTTCCTCAAGGTTAGGAAAGTACTCCTTTCCCCTACTCTGATTTTGGAAAGAGCATTGGCAACAATGGCAAGAGGGGGTAATCCTCGCACCGTGGATTTGATGATGGATCATATTACAAGATTTTCTTTGGGGAATATCCGCTGGAATCGTGTGCACTCCGGTTGGACGCTTGTCTTTATGATGAGACCTTCCTTTCTTAGGTCGGTTAGACTCGGGAAATTTAAAATTAGGAGGAAACACGCATGGGTGATAACCTTGTTCAAATCGGCTAGGTACTGCTGCTGAACTTGGCTCGTCTGAAGGACAATCTCCCCCAGGAAAACGTATAGGGAATAACTGATACCTTAGCTGGAAGCAACGCCAACTCGCGTCTATCAAATCCTTCAAGAAATATATATATGTGAATGGAAACAATGAGTCCAGGAACGATGTATCCCAGTCTAATATGCGATCCAATAAGGATGTGGTCGCACCTTCTCCAGCTATGTTTTCGTGGACGTTCGAGTTCCGCAGGTAAAACAATGGGGAACGATAGCTGGAGAACGAACCTGCCGGAACGAAATCTTCTCCACAGTTTACTGCATTGTACATAATTTCTACTGTACTGAGTTTCGCCAAAATTTTATAGAACTTCACGCATTTGTCTCAATTACTTCATGGAGGCCAATAAATATTTTCCAAATGAACCACATTTTCACAAACTAATGCGATGGCGATTCCACATGAAATCATGAAATGTAATAGAAAGTACAACTTTCTCCAGAACTTTTCTCCACTTTATTTTTTCTAATTCTTCAAAAAAAATTTGGTAACAAAAAAGTATTTCTTTTTTTGACATCTCACATCATCTATCTATAACTTTTTGTAAATATTTTTTGGCTCAGGCAATCACAATAAGCCGCCAATAATTCATTCCATCATTACAAACCGTCTGACACGACCCACCACCTCTCCTTGAATCTTAAACAATATCCTAACAATCTTAACTTTAACTTTACATTATACATGTTTAACCATATAAATTGCTTCAAAGAAGAAAAAAATTGTTTAAACTTTGTTTTGTGTTTTTTGCTTTGTATCTTCAAATTGATCCACCATTATCATTTTACTTTTGTCTCATTCCACCACCTTCTTCACTTACAAATAAACATCTCACTTTTATTTTTTGTAATAATTAGTTTTGACTTTTTCGAACTTAAATACGCGTTTTTAAGGTGCAGTGTTGCACTAGCACTAGTAAAGTTACTTTAGGTTATCATTATCATATCTGTACCTAGTACCACAAAAGTCAGAATTTTCTCTATTGAGAAAACCAACCCAATTTTAGTAAAAGAAAAGGGCCATTGACCTTCTTACAAACGTTGTACTTCACGTCTCTCAAGTCATGTCAAGTGTGCAAGTAATTAGATTTTTTCTAAATTCAATTGTTTAGCTATCGATTAAATGATTATGATTTAGGTCACCTTTAGTTCTGATAGTGTCATGTCATTTCATGATCAAAGTTTGACTAATCGTAAGTTGTATAAATGCTCATTGCTCTTTCACCTTCTGAGATTTAGTTACGTGACTATGACCTGTTGCAGCTAGTTGATTAAGTAATTGTTTAGTCAACGTATTTCGTAGACCGTGTTACTATAATTGGCTTTGTAATTTTTTTGGATTGAGTGATGAGTAAACTTTTTAATTCTTGGCGTGGCGTTCATCGATCGAGTGTAAAGCACAAAACCATTTGTGTAATATTTTTTTTATATTTTTTTGTTGTAACATAAACTAAACTCAAAACAATTTAAAATCTATATTTAGTGAATAAGTCATAGAGTATTGAATATTTAGTAATTATAATTAATCAATACAATACAAATTCTCTATAAAATATTTATGTGCACTGGAACCTCTCCATCTAAAACGGTAGCCACTGAGGCAGAAAATCAGTCAAAAAAAGAAAATCTACTTATTTTTGAAAATCCCCCGCAAAACGTTCGTATTTACTCTTTTGAAAGTTTTGCTCAATGACTACAGTCCTTTACGGATCGGTTCAGAACAAAGTAACGTAAACCTAAAAAGAAATCAAGTCGACTCCTATAAACAAAAACCCAAACCGAATCGAATTCAAAATATTTAAACTCCCGCGCGCTTTCAAGCATAAGACTCAATATTCTATTCTTTTACTTTCAAAAAAGCGCGCTCCAATATGAAAAAGAAATTGTTTTCAAGTATCAGTCGTATGAGATAGATCAATGCAATTCATCAAAGCTAACTGAACTCCAACGGGAGCATTTACAATATTTAACTAATGAACTTTTAAATGCTTTATTTACCTACGTTAATCACGATCTGCTTAATATTTAACGCTTGCGGCATATTTAGGTACGTAACAACTTTAGCTTTACAATCCCGTGCATTTTTAATTAAACTGATACACTTACTTACCTAACCTTAATTCTGCCCACCTTCATTTTCCCTGATGCTCAACGCAACGATCCTTATTTACAGAATGCATCTTCAAGCTTCAAACATCTTAACTTTAAATATTTCCTTTTCTATAATGATGACTTCTACTAGTTCATCCAATTCAAGGTCCACGTTTGAAATTTGTCCAGTCCATACTGAATTTTTTAAAAGAAAGTCAAGACATCCAATCAACCCTTTTGATTTTTGTATTTTGAGATCAAAGCAAAAACGAGTGTGGTCTTTCCTCTTCACTATTTTCAATCGTTCCATGTTTCATCCCATCTCTTTTATTCTTAACTCGTCTCTTGTTTAGTTTAGGTACTACGAATCATCAATCCAATTTATATTATTACTAATTATTCCTTGTGGCTATTGCTCATTTCTTTGTCATACATTAAGGCCTTTGCTTTAGACCAACCCACTCTTTCCATCATATTAAACCATTGTCATTTAGAAGTTAAAGTTAGCATAATAATTTCTACTTAAAGTAGCGAAGAAGCGAACGCAAGTAAAAAATTGAACTAGAGTTATCATGTCCGGTGAAGAAGAGTCTACACAATGTCCAACTTTTCTAGAGTGAGTAGAGTATTAAACAAAATCAAATCGTGCTCAACCTACTTAATTCGCTTTCTTATTCCAAGGCTAGTTTTAATCTTATACCGTTAGATTAAATGATGATCATATCTCATCTTGCCCCTCTTTTCCTAAGCTGGCCATATTAGACTCTTTGCATTTCACTTTCATTAAAGTTAGTTACTAGCTATTTAGATTGGAGGAAATGGACAGCTTAGACAGTTACATTGTAAATGATTTACGGAGAAAAGAACCCAAAAATATAAAAGAAATCCGATTGCGTAGCCTAACCTACAAACTTATGATGTCACATTGAATAATTTTTTCGGACCGACTTACTGGGATTTTGCATCTGGTTTTATAAAATTTAAAACATGAGTTTCATGACGGTGCGCAAGGCATATAGCAATTCCGCCTGGAGTTTCGCTTCCATGATCATCAAGTTGACGTGGACCTGTGTGGAATAATAAAAAAATAAGTATTTTTTTCTAGTTAAGCTAAGCTCCTGGATTTTTTTCTGTTATTGAAGACTGACCTTCTCACTGTGCTTGAATTCCCTCATGACGTTATCATAATCCGCTTTGGTAATCCTCTCCGGATAACAACAAACTGTCTTGATGAATGCCTTCAGAGGTCTCTCCAGCAGCTGGTTTACCTCTCCGTAGTCGTAATCATCGTGCCTGGAAAAAATTCCGTCAATTAATTAACACTCAATCATTCCAAATTATTATACTTAAACTTAAAACATTAATTACTCTTACCTTATGCCATATAAGCACTGAATATAGTTCCACACAGCCGTCCTGAACTTGGTCGTGTCAACATTAGCCCTGCCTCCAATAGTATAGTAGGTCATGTTCTGGGCCACTTTGAACTTGTCATCAAGAATCTGTCCTACTTCCGCATACAACCGGTTCACCAGCGAAAACCCATGCTCTTCCCAAGAATAATCCTAAATCCACAAACAAAATCCATTCATCATTCACTCCAATTTCTAAGCCAATCCACTCCATTTCGTTTTCACACTCGAACGCTTCCACCTTATTTTTCTCAAGCCCTGCCAAATTTTTTTCTCTTTTCTTTCATCAACTCCAAAACTATACTCCAAACAAAGTCCAACTTTATATGCTTACGCACACCAACTACACATTTTTTTCTGTTTATGAAGGCCCTTCATTGTAAAACATGAGTGGGTGGGTGGGGCACCTCTCCAAAAAGGCACACCACCACTCATTTTCTACATACAGAACGCCACATTATACTCCTCATTTCATTTCTTCATCATGCTTCACTTTAAAAAATTGCATTCATTTCATGTCTGTAGTGTCACTGACCCCAACACACTTTACTGTAGTCACAGTCCCTTATCAAGAGCCATCAGCTTTACAGCCATTACATAAATCCACTGGCTGATGGATATGCGACTACGACATCGACCTCTCCACTCTCTATGCACTATAGCGTGACATGATTATGAATCTCATATGATCTCATCTTGCCTCACTGTCAAATCCAATATTCCGAATCTCCGCCACTCGACTCCATCTTAATCAAAGCAATTATCACGTAAGCCCATGCAATTATTTATGCAATGCAACTGCACTTGATAATCTTGATATGTATCTTGTTCACTGCATTTTTTACCCCACTTCCAACCTAAGTAAAACTGCATATGTAATTTTTTATCGCTTGTTAAATTATTCATCTCCTCTCATCTCATCAATTTCGAAAGAGATGTAGTCTCAATAACACTATTTTTTTTCGCCAGCCTAAGCTAAGCTCCCATTTTTATTGGCCTTCGCTCTAAAAATGTATCGAATTGCATACAATTTATATCGTCTAATAATTTCATTCTTTTTTCTCAGTCAATGCAAACCCTAAACATTATTGCAACGCTTAGCAATAAAGCAACTTTTTCGCATACTATCACAGATACAAAGCAGCGCTCAACTCTCTCGCTGCGCTCTAGTCTACACAGAATGAGACAAAGAGCCAAGGTCACTTAACTACATATTTTTTTTGCATCCCATCCTACATCTACATCATCCACATCCCCATCAAACAAACCAACCATTTTCCCAATAAAAAACACTTTTCGAGAAAAACAAGGTTTTCAAGAGATACACAGCCGCAAAGCAAATACAAAAGCTTAAGTTGCCAACTCTCGCGAACCGTATTCAAATTCAAAGCATATTTTACCTCCCTCATTTCATAATTCAACTCCATAAAAGACTACGCCATGCAAGAAATCATCCGGCACCATGGCACACCATATTATTTATCATCATCATTAAAAAATTATTAAAGGCTCCTGCCATTCCTCATTCTCAAACGGGGAGGCTAAGTCAAATAAGAAAAGTGGAGGTATAATATAGATGGCCAACCTCCAAATCGCAAATCCAGTATAATTTTTTTACTCCAAGCCCATAGAGGAATTCGAAAAGGAATAGTAAATCATATTTTTTTTTGCATAGTCTACAGTCGACACTCGACAATGTCGTCTTTTTTCTACAGTTAAATGAGACGGGTTATCGATGAGAGGAAAGGCATTCTACTTTATTAGCATCTCATTTGCATTCTCATCTCTACTCATTTTCATATCTATTCGTAGGGGAATGCTTAAGTGAACCACGCTCAGGCCTTGGACGCTTGCGCTGGTTTTGCTTATGTGCAGATTGCAGCGCAGCGGTGGCATTGTATGGAATATGGATGGCTTTGTTCACGACAAAAAAATATTCTTCCACAGTGTAAAAATAAACTGACTAAATGTTATACTCCCCCAGTGCAAGCCAAACTCGTTTTACGTATGGCGGTAGATAAGCCACGAAGCGTTTGTGGGAATTGGGAATGTAGATAAAATGCTGGACCGAGAATATTTTTTTACAGCGTCTGGCTCTTCAGGAGTAGAACATAAATAAACTATAATTTTAAAAAGTTATATTTTTCAACACATTTTATGCATATTTTTTTACGAGCAAGACCAAGAAACCGAGCCAAAGTGCATGGTAAAATGGTGTGGAACAGCGTCGGACTCCACAATCCCACAAACAATATAAACATAAAATCCAGGTATAAATTGAAAAGAGACATAAAAATAAATGGCGAAAATGCAAATCTTAATGGTTTTCTCCTGCTCTTGTGCTATATCCCTATAAACTGTACTCATTTCATAGGCTAACGCTTCTGGTCTTGGAAGCTGGAGTCTGGCATAAAAAACCTTTCATTTCTGAATACTTGCAAAGCATGCCACGCACGAATAAGCTTATATCTCATGGCATCATGATGATGGGTTATTCCAGAAACAAGTGCATTCAATTCGATTCATCAAGATTTTTTCCTTATTGCTCCACATTCCCCATGTCATATAAGATATGATGAAGTTGAGAGTATATGGAGCTACTTTTAGTTTACATTCCTTCTTCCCGGTTCGGTGGAGTACTTTGTCTAGTTTGTTTTCGTGTGTGGTGTGCACGCTAATTATGCAATTATTTTTAATGAGAGATGCGAATCATTGTTACCTGAATGCGGAACGTGTGCAGCTCCGAGACTTGGCCTCGCTTGGCGAAATCCTCATATGTAAAGTCTGCCTCTGATATGAATGGGCTTATGTCTGGGGGCAACATGGAAGCGTGGGTTCCATGCTCTACTCTACGCTGCACATTTTCTTTTTGATCGGTACTGTCCAGGTCGGACCTGGCCACTGTTTCAAACCGCTTCTTACGCTCCTCCGGACTGGAAATTAAAGTGAATGATAATTTAATGCTGTAGAAACATATCTAATTTGATCTGGAGAATTTTTTTTATCCAGCTTACTCTTCGATTGGACTAGTCTCTGATAGATTCTTCATGGTTGCCATGATAATATCCACCTCAGAGACACTGCCTACCCTCGGAGGACTGGAGTTATTTTGTCCAGCACCACACACCGAATTATGTAAAGTATCCGACTTTAATAGACTGGCAGCTGCTGGGGGGCTTGGTACTGGACTATTTCCAGCACTTAGGTGGTGGTACTGAAAGTGAACATTAGGTACATTGATTCCCGGGCTCCTGCTATTTCCATTATTAGCATTGCTTCCTAAAGCATTATTTCCATGATCAGTCTTTTTCAGAATTGACTTTGTCTGCTTGGGCTGCGATTGCGAAAGATTGGGAGGAGATGTTCCAAGATGAAGGGGATGCTGATGATTAGAATGGTGGTGTTCCAATGCGAAGGACACCTGTCCATGATGATGCATACAAGCCTGGTTCATATTAGCATTCTCCGCATTTGAATTCTGAGCGGGGTCCATAAGGAAGGTGTGCCCATTATCAAAATCCAATTCCGCGGTTATTCCGCAACCGTGAATGAAAGACGAGAGGGAGTGAAAATGGGCGAGAATTACTACCGCTTGCACAACCTATGTAAAACAAAGCCCAATTTATTATTTTAACATTCATCTCAAATCAATAAAAAAATATAAATTTTTTTTCAATCCCAGTCTCATCTCCCTACTTCAGCCCATTTCGGTCAACAAGCCCACACCGCTTACGGCGTCTAGAGTCTAGACTCTAGACTCTAGACCCTACATTAATCATTAATCAATACCTAAATCCTAGTGACTCTGCCAGGCTGGTACTAANNTAAGTGGAAAACTGGAACTATCTGAATTTTTCAAAACCGATACCATATAAGCCACTTTGATCCATCAGCCAACCTCAACCTCGCAACTTATTTTTTTAGTCATTAACTTCAAGCCGATTTTGTTTTCGCAACTGAAAGTCTACAGAGCATAAACTACCAACGTGTATATTTTTTAGAATTATTTTTTTTAACACGCTGCGACGCTCCTCTCTAAACTCTCTTGAGAGTCTCTTGGCAAAACAAGGGTTCAGCTTACTGATGTAGAGCTTTGTCAAAACTCAAAAACAATTTTTTTTACTCATGTTTTTTTCTTAACTTTTATGATCATGATATTCTGGATTCTGTTCTGGAATATGAGATGTGTACTGCCTACATTATTACCCTTAGTAAGCGTACGGATACAGCTAAACCAGAACTACTTTAAGTTGGGATAGGATAGAATTAGCAAAAATAATGAGCGACACATTTGCATTGCTCTCTGGTCTAAAATTACTTAAACTTTTAAGAGAATATTTGGGAAGAGAGATAGTAAAGCGAGAGGATATGGATTTTTTTCCTTTAGGACTCTTGAATGTGGCTCGGCCTAAACATAAAATTAAAAATTCCGATGGTGTTTGGAGTATTTGGACAAAGAAAATGTTAACATTGTGAAGATAAAAGAGTCTTTTGCAGCCGATGTATCCAACAGCCAAAATAGCTATGGTCTTGAGTCGTTGAGCCGAAAAAGGATAAATACGAGATGAGAGATCATCGAATTTTTTTATCGCTTTATTTTCGAGCGAAGAAACACAAATAAGCAAACAAAAAGCTGTGTCATGTTCTCTTCACCACAAAGTCTATCTTCAAGTTTTGTTCATGGATTGGGCTGAACTTTTTGAAAAAAATTTGATGGTCATGAATATTAAAGAAATTAATTACTTCTGAAAGGGACCATCCCGCCTTTTTGGTGAGATGCTGGAGATCCTCCTTCTTAAGAACCCAGGGTCTGTGGGCCATCATTTTGTTAATCCCATAGAGCGCTGTGAGTTTCGGTGGGGCACATTCCAATCCCCTAAGCCAGTTCGGGTCACCTCCTTGGTACAGAAACTCCCGCTTTTGCAACTCCATCAGATAACTGCATTTGTATCGGGCTGCGGCCTGGAGAAAAAAATACATTATATAATTTTTTTTACAAAAATGATTTATAGTCCATTGAAAAAATAACAATCGCAACATCTCTTTTAAATCCAATCAGCCTTCGCTTATTTTGCAGATGTGCTGATAAAACAAGCTCATTGTTTACTCTAAGCTTTCGTCAAAATAAACAGGACACATGGATGACGATTCATGTTAAATTTCCAAGGAATTGAGGGATGCCGATAAAATGAGCTGATCTGGTGCCATGACTCAAGCTTATTTTTCTAATCTGTTAGCTCATGGCATGTGCAAAGCTTTGGAAACGTTCATTGTACTCCATCTCACAGAACGAGTGTATCTAGCGCCCAATACCAAAACGATCACGAGCTTGTCACATGAACAAACAATCAAAGTATGCAGAACCTAACACCACTTCAGTCAAAACATGTTGAAATGTTTAAATTTTAAATCAATCAACCAAGCTTAAATATTCTTTACTTCGATAGGGAATACAAATGGGCGCAGCGTGCATACTCCATACATGATCTAAACTTTAAGTTCTATTTTGGTCCAAAGGGTAAAATGCGTAAATCAGAGTGGACTCCATCAAAGAGAAGTTGAACCAACATGCATTTCATTTAAAGCTTATCAGCGCACACGCTTCCTACTTTTTTCTTCCTTCCAGCCTTGCAGTTCAAAGCGTCATCGCCCTGGCAGAAAAAAATTGTACCTAAGAAAATATACTTCTAGGTATTTCGTGGAGCGAGAGTAGTTCCATGGAAATTAGTATATTTTCCCAAGACAAATTTCAGAAACAGCCCCTCTATGAATTTCTCTGGAAGAAAGATTGGTGACCCCAAGTCAAATCCACCACGATCGTCATGCATTGAATCACGTTAAAAAAATCATTTTCACAATAATCTTTCGGCTTATCATAGTCTGCTCCTACTACGTCCATAGTGCAAAGAGTAAACCGACTATCGACATAATTAATGTAGATAAGCCATTTTCTATACATTCAGACAACTTGCCCCGTGTGTGGCCCATAGCCTATTCCTGATAAATTCATCCCATCCATTTGAATCTTCCAGCCACATAGATTCATTTTGCATTGACTAAACTCAACCAACTTAAACTTATCAAAACAAACCAAGTCAATGCTGTACCGACGCCTATTCGCATTATCATGAATCCTTGCAACTGCGCACATTCTTCGATTCTTCACGTGAAGTGCGAACACTTCCAATTTCCACTTCAATCCAATCCATGCAACTGCAAAATGCAAAAGGTTTAATCTCTTTTAAAAACTAAACCATTCCAAACAACATCCTTTTCTGTGAAAAAAAAATCAATCTGTTTAGATTTATTTTTCACGTAATAAATTCCTTCAATTTCAATTTAATCCAAACGAGGCATGAAACATAAAAATCTATGTAAACTTTGTTTCAATATTTTAAGCGAATGCATAGCTCTTATCATTTTGATCCAATGGTGCCAAATGCCAAAGCGCTCAAGGATATAGTCCTATGTTTTACCCGAGGTCTTAAAACAAATTAAACTTTGCTGAAACCTCGTCGCGACTACATGTTTCTGTGTATGCAAATCCAATCTAATCCACTCCAAAATCCAAATTCTTCCTACTGTCTACTCTAGTTCCTACTTTCCACAGAGATGCACAAGGAAAACACTTGATACAGCTTTATTTTTCACGTGAAATATAAATGCTTCCCAAGTGGATTAGACATTGGCACCAGTAGTCCAACATGAGCTACTCTTTAACTCTTCCCTCGCATTTTTTAATCCAACCTGGCCTGGACACGAATACCATGTTGGATCCATTCCTTCCGTGTGCCGTGTAGCCTTCCAAAAGACAGTATGATAGTAATCCCCTGGAATCCAATATCATTTCCATTTCTTCATTTGAGCAATGACCTCTTCCAACTCTCTTTCGAAAACGAGGGTTAGGTTAAGAAAGGTGACAAGACGAGACCTAATGATATGTAATTTATCTTAATTGTTTTACTTTAAAGAAACTAGAGTAGAGTATCAACTGAATTCTATATAGATTCTGAACTGAACTAAAGTGACATTTGTAACTCATCTCGTTTTTGTTTTTCGAAACACCATACTTGTCATGGCCTTGAATCCGGTTCAAGAAATGTAAAAGCGTAATACTATCCTCACAAATGTCAATGAATTTATGCATTTTTTCGCGAATATCTTCTCCTTGAAAAAATGTACGCAAGTGCAAAAAAAAAATCATTTAATTTTTTCTTGGCATATCGCATAGCATCATCCCTGCCATAGTTTGAAGAGAAGCATACTTTTCGCAAACTGCTTTCACGTTTTGTTTGTCATTCGTTTCAACTTGAAG
>JAANSQ010002544.1:0-11739 GCA_036850885.1 Lepidocyrtinus dapeste | reverse complement strand
ACACACATCGGTTTAGATTGGTTCGTGTGTAATCTCCTTTTATAAAATTGTGCTGTTGGTCAATCGCTCGCCTAAGACTTTCTTATTGACAAGAAAGGTGAGTGGGTTTCAAACTGTCTAGCCTGGTAAGGAATGTTGATGATACATTAAGCAAGCCATACTCTGCCTCTAATTGACAAGAATAATAGTTAATGCATAAGTTGCAAATCATTTCAGGATGTTACATTTTGAATGCATCTAGGGCTACACGTACTATGCATATATTTTATTAGTTTAATCTTATCATTTTTGTAAAGCTGTTCAGTTTAGTGTATGGAACAAGGGATGAATTTCATCCAACCTGTCAATTAATACGCTGCTCCCAAGTAAATCTGACAAGCTAACAAATCTCTCTTCCTTTAACTTTTTCCTTAAATCCTCTTCATATATGTCGATAATGAAATGGACGAATAGAGCATTTTCTAGTAATATTCACAATTTGTTCAACCATATTCAAGTTATCTTTTTAAGGGAAGCATAAAAATTCTCTGGTGCAAAAGAGAAGATAAGGAGAACATGCATTTCAATTGATTTGTATACAGACAGATTAGTTATGAATTGCTAATTAGTTAGATTTTTAAGGAAAACTAAGCTTCAATGAAGACAAGATTTTTTTGGTGCAGTGGTTCAGTAAAAATGGAAATTCGTATAATTAAGACTGTTATAATGAAACAAGGAGAACAGAAGTAGGTGAACAAAATGCATCGACTAACTTCATTGTCTCTGTTTCTTTCAATCCCGCTAAATAATTAGCATTTCAACCTGTCAACCTTTTTCAAAATCACTTATTGAAAACAAGAATGAAACGATTCTTATCACCAGGAAAATAATTCATCGATTGAAAAATTCAAAAGGAATCTATTCTTCGGTGATTATGAAAAGGAATGATTTTTTTTAAAGAAGACGAAACTCAACTCTTTTCTAGAAAGTAGAAAGGTTCTAAAGAAGCCTAGTCAAAAGAAGATCCATTTATTATTGAAATTTATTACCTTTCACGAAAATTCTCAATGATGTACCACCTATGCTTCTATTGCTTCTGCCTAGGTCACATCCTAATCCTAACTGATTGTCATCTTTTAATTACTTCAATTATTACACTAAACTAAAATTGAAAAAAACTTGGACTCTACAATACAAATAGATTACCTGATTACCTTTCTCTTACATTCAATCCCGTATGGCATTTTACTGATACTGATCAATTGTGGTTTCTTTCTTGGCATCGGACTTGGCATTGATGGTAATAAACTATAGCTTTTACAAAGAAAGCTTGTCAGTTCGTTTTTTTAATGTTTGCAGTTAGATAAATCCATTCTATTTGGAAAAAATTTGGACTATCTTTAAATCAAAGATTGACAGATGTAAGCTTCATATTTGTCAACTTGAAAGAACAACACGATACTTTTCAAAGTCGTAATAAAACTCTAATAAAAAGACTCATATAAATACATAGCTGATGCTTTTAAAAGAGAATAATATTAAAGGGAGAAAATAAATAATTTTCACATTATCCGCCAACCAAGAGTACCGTTCGCGTTTGTTCTCGATTGTATTACAAATTTAAAGGTAATTCCAATCAATAAAAAAGGAGCTTGTTAATTTCGCTTGAGGAGCAATGGAGCAAAGCAGAAAATACTTGTGAACCTCAAAGGTTACTTCTTACTTTACATTATTATTTCCCTTCAAAACCCACAAGTTTTGATGAAGTTGTTTGCTAAGACGCAGCCATTTTGGCAACATTCTTCAACTCACATCACGTGAAGAAATCTGGTTTTCAAAGACTAGATATTTTAAACCGTGTTTCGGTCAGTTTACAATGAAAAATCATCTTTTCTCTCTTAATGAGATGTCCTATCAATCGAGTTATATTGCCTCCACAACATCACACAAGTGACCTTGGCTTTCTCAGTTTTTAATCAGCAGTTTTGGCTATTATTGCCTCCACAACATCACACAAGTGACCTTGGCTTTCTCAGTTTTTAATCAGTAGTTTTGGCTAATTGGTAACAGTTACATGAGCAGTGTATATATAAAATAAAAAAAAATAGTTTGTCGATGAGACAACTATTGCAACCACTATGCAACTAAAGGCTCAGTCACGTACTTTTCATTACATCATTTTAACAAGAATACAGACCAGACAGGTAGGACAAAGCGTACTCATAAACTTTATTTCCAAAAAATAAACCCCTTTTTTGGGCAAGATTTTTTCTTTACCCAAATCAGCAGAAAAATACGTAAACAGAAATAAATAATTCAACAATGTAAAACAAATTACTTCGATATTTAAAAGGTTAGAGTTGTTTTCTGCCCATTTTATGTTTTTTTTCTCCTTATATCTTCCAAGTAATTTTTCCCTTTTCCTAACAAACATTAACTTTTTACCCACGCATTTGCACATAATTTTCAGTGCAATGACAATAACTTCAAGAGCCAAGACAAGCTTGACTTAAATGATTTTGCAAAAAGTAAAATTTAGAAAAAATGAACAACAAATCCTATACTTATTTATTATTCCATTGGGAGAAAATAATGAGTGGAGAATATATTGGTATTTTGGCCACTTGATGAGTATAGATGATGAGTGGTGGTGAACCCTCCTGCTCTATGTGGTCGCTAAAATTTAGATTTTCCATATCATCTTGAACCATACTTCTAAAATTTTTGCATCCAGTCTTCTTCTTCGGCTTGACTAGTTTCTAGTTATGAACGCTAGTAAATTTTGCATGAAAGAATGAAATGATTATTTGCTCGAACATGCTCATTTGCTTATTTAGTAAAGTAATACTGGTTAAACACAAAACGTGCCTCTTTTCAAATAGAATGAAAGAAAGCAACAATTTTGGCTCAAAAAAATCTAAAACTTTGACCTTAGTTGTAAACTTACGCTTTAATCATAATCATCTTCTGCATGATTACCATCCTAATCATTCCCCGCTCAGTTATTTCGTATGAAATCTGCAACGAGCTTTACAATCTCTATGCATATGTTAAATTAACTTTTGCAAGGAAGAAAATCCTGATCACGGGTAAGCACGTAGTTGTACCGTAGGTACTTGAGAACTAGCCATAAAAAAGCCGAAAACAAAATCAGTGTCGAGGATATTGCATAATGATAGCTCATGAAACAAAATATTCCACCTATTTAAGCTAATATCCCTAAAGAGAGGTTACATACTACGTTGGCTCACCACCGGATAAAAATCCTCAGTCACTTTGAGACCTTTAAATAAGCGGACCACTGGCCTTTGAAAGCTTTTTGCAGAAATGTACATGATACGCCACGAAGTTCTGTCTGATGATTTGATGCTACTGCAAAAAAAGCTACTATTCCTCTAACTAACTGACCCGACAACAGCCAGAAGTCGAGTTGAGAAAAAGAATCTTCTCGCTAATGAGCTGCATCATGGATGTCCATCGTGCCATTCACATTAGAACTTTTTTTTTTGCAATGCCGGTCGGCAAGATGATGTTACCTTGGGCCAAAATAACTATGCGGATGATGATATGAGGCTATCAAAAAAAAACCGAGCAATGCAAAAATTTTCATTGAATAAATATCTCGGATTAAAAAAAACTATATGCTTATGTGACCACTAATTCCCTGAACGTTTTACTTAATACGATTGTATAAAATCCCGTGCGTAGGGAATCTACTAAAAAATTAGCACAGCAATAGAATTTTTTATTTAAATATGTAATACGATATGCAATAATCTGCATAGATGGAGAACGAGAACCGTAACCGGGTTCATCTATTTTTTTAGTGGTACTTGTGCAAGGACTTAACTAGTCGTCTTGCCCTAGTACAATTTAAACTCATTAATAACATCATAACCATAACATAACCCATTTAAGATGTTGCATACTTTTCCTAATCAGTGCATCCACAATGTACTCTACTGATTTGAAAATTTGCCCCGAATTTAAAAAGAAAAAAAAATCATAAAATTTTACAACCTCAATTTGTTCTCTAATATTGCCCTATTAGCAAGTACTAAAGCTTATTGTAAAATGTATAAAAATGATTTTTATTGTTCGCAATTTTTTTTCCTTTCCCGCATCCACCAATCAGTAGAATCTGTACAGGTTTGCATAATATTTTATGGGAAGATATACCACAGCCTGAACAAAAAACTTTGCTAAATTTGAAAAGCATTGTTGCATGTTCATTGTTTCTATTTGAATTTGTCATCAATTCAGTGGACTATCCTTTTAAACCCTAGCCTAATTTTATCCTTAGCTTCTATCAACCGCAAAAAGCTCAAGGAGGAAATTTTTTCGCAAACAATGAACTTGAATAATCCACCCCGAAATATGATATAACTTCAGCGTAAAGTATATTGTTGAGGAAGTGCATGCAATTTCCCCCTATGTTTACATTACTGCTATTATGCTGTTGTAGTGATCATGATAAAAGAGTGACGCCATCGTGTATATTATGTAGTTGATGATACTTCTCCACTACTGAAAAACCAGTCTCTCAGCTCAAGTGCCCATTTGTTGAGAGGCACTTATTCCAATCATCCATTCTTTTCATTTTCTGCATCTATTATATATTATTGACCTACGCTAGGCTTCTTGATATTCACTACGAGTTTGCCAATCCTTTCGCGAAAGAATAATCTAAAACTGATACCGATGAGCGAAAATTGCATTTCGCTATAATATTTTTCTCTTTTATATTTCCACTAGAGACATTGAATACGAGAAGGACTCAAAAGGAGAGAGCATTTTTTCCTCATTACAATCGCTCAGCATTTTTATTTTTTCAATTACATTCTTAGATAGTTTGAACACTCCCTCATTTTTATTTTCTACTCACTTGACCATTTCAACATTTTCAACTGTTCAGGTGAGAATGTTACAACCATACTCAATCTTTTAATGGAGGTGTTATATTGATAAAAAAAATGATGATATAAACTAAAGAATCATCTTCCTTCTGAGCTTCCTCGCAAGTCCAGATTTGAAGATGCTATATGATTGGTACGAATTGCGCAACTTTTTGGTTCTAGCCCAGTCCGGTATCTTTCTCAATGTGCTTTACCGTGTTCATCTAATCAATCAACGGTATGTCTCTTTCAAGTGCCGCTAGCTAGCTGCAGTTGCAATCCATACAAAGTGAAAGGCTCCAAGTGGGCAATCAATCATTAATATTTTGCTCATTCATGACTTGATGAAACCTTCACTGTCTGAGTACAAATTTTACTTTTCAATGGGATAGTCCCGTTGATTTTAAGCACTCTACCAAAACCAATACGATTGCTTTTTGCATGGAAGTTAGGCTCAGTATGTAACCTCAGTGCAGACATAAAGGGCATACATGAACCTATATGATTTGATGGCATTCTTTACTAAACAGGTAACTGATCTTTGAGACCGGTACATAGACATGTCTTCGGCATAAAAATATGGATAATCCCAAGAGTAAAAGGGCAGAAAAGGAACTTTCATTCTGAAAATCTGAACCTTTCAATATTTATTTGGAGAAAGCATAAACAATCCTTACAATATTTTAAAGAAATTTGCACATGCCTACTTCAATATGCAAAAATTTCCTTCAAAGTAAGTCTACAGACTTGTTCAACCTTCGAAACATTGTTTCACTCAACCCTTTTCTGGAGTGACAGTCCCGTTGTTGTAGTTAACTTACGATATTCAAAGACAGCCGAAGGGAAACCGTCGCAAATCAACAATAACATCAAAATTGATCGACTGATTTGTTTTATCACCTACTACACAAACCATCTGAAACTTGTATTGTGCATCAATTCTGTCTGGTATAAAATATTCAGTAAAAATTGGTGAACAAGTAGTATTGGTTTAGTCCGTCCCATATTCGGCCTCGAAGTCAAAATGCGTGCATGAATAAATCACTACATTCTGCAATCGAGAATGCATGCAACTTGTTGAAGAGCAACTTTGCGAAGGAATTCATTCTTTCAGACTAGGAACACGACACCCACGCCGTGCTTTTCCCTTTACTCAAGTACAAGTTGACAGGGGACAATAAGGGCAGACTTATATAAAGAATTCCTTTAGATAGATATTTTCGTCATCACTTTGTAATCAATCAACTCGATCTGCATTAGCAAATCTTAACAATGTATTACATGCCTAGAATGAAAATATTTTTATCATGGGCAATCGATCGAAATCTTGTCAACATCAATGCAACTCTCATCACAATCAACGGAAAAGATCTAACTGCAAATGTCTCATATAGCATAGACTATGACTTTACAGAATAAAAAATTTGAGAAGTAAAAGGGTAACAACTATATGCTCCTCGTGAGATATGGTCATCCGCCAACTAGAGAAAGATGCATCCCACCAAGCATAATCTTGCATCTTCCTGAACAAGTCCATCATCATTACAACTTGCATCGTTTCCTTACAAACATTTTATTATGCCACGCACCCTCACCACCACACACTCCTACCTGCTGGGTGAACTTTTGTTGCATTTTCCGTTCTCTACTTTAAATCATTAATAATAATTCCTATTGTCAATTGTCATACGAGTAGTCAAAGACGCCAAGCCCGAGCTCATATCAACATATGAATAGTTTGTTCTTCTTCTTTTTTGTTTCAAACCATAACCTTTCTCGCATGAAAATAAGTTCTGTAGGATTGTAGGATTGATCTTTGACACAGCATGCATTTGAAAAAGTAGGCAAAATGATTTTATCTGAATATTTTTCTGGTACAACTAAAACATTTCTTCCCTTCAAGTAAAATACAAAACGTGAGCACAAACTCTCATTTTGTGACTGGGCTGTACTCAAATAAAGTTTTATTGACTTTACACATTTAAATCCTCTCTGTAAGCTATCAGTATGACACCCAAATTGCAATAAAAATGCAAAAATGGAATCCCCCTCATTTCCCAAAATATGTTTTAGCAGGTCAAACCATGCTAATATATCAAGCAAGCATGTGACATTTCTCTATTTGCTCAGTGCAAATCTTTATTTCATATTTAAAAACTGTTTTACGACAAAAGCAGTTTCATACGAAATATATTTCAGTTCTCAAGAAAGGAAAACATTTTTACGAGAGAGTAGGGTCTTTTGACAATATTTACACTTTTGCATAGGCTCTACTACGACTTGTCTTGTTCTACCCGCAGTAAAAACATGGTAGAAGCTTCTATTTTCACTATTTTTTTGAAACAATTATGACACGACATGGTAATAACAATCATCCCAGTTGACTTGTTGACCGAACGCCAAGAAAGTAGAAAACTTGCCCCTTTCTCTAAAATAGTAAAATCATGCTTGTCTCATCATCATCACCTAAACCACCACCGTCAATATTCCTTCATGATACTACACGAGAATGACCAAAATCTATCCAAAAGAAAGTATACATATATTGAGCTAAGATGAACAAACATTTTTTTATGTGACGATGAATATTAAAGTTGACTTATTGTTCATGTCAGCCTCAAAGGGATAAACCTATTACTTGATTTTTTTTCTTCTCTGGTATAGTTTCAATACCTTCATAATAAGACCATGTGGTATAGTAAGTTCAATAAATTTTGATTTTTTAAGGCTACACACGGACGAGAACATAAAAGTGTAAATAAAACTTCATCTTGTTTTTTTCCCATTGGACACCATCCTATTTACCTTTAGAGGTCCTATCTCTCTCACGACTTACACTCTCAAATTGAGTTAGAATCCCTCTGCCTCAAGTCTACTAATAATAATAACTAGAATTATAGACACAAAATCAGTGTCTGCGATCAGCACTTTTTTGAACACTGCTTCATCTCTTACATCTCCTAGATCTCTCTTCCTCCTTGTAACACGTACAATTTGAGTGAGACTCGAGTATAAAATCAAGTTTCAGTTTTACACTAATATAATAAAAAGGGTTTCGACAAAATATACACTTGACCTGGGTGTGAATTTGATTTGATATTGTGCACATTCATGCTGACTTTCAAGAAAGTAATACTTGTGGGACTTGAAGCGATGTGCTGTACTTTTTTCTCGAAATTATCCATTCTCATATGTATTTTTCTCACTGAGAGTAATATAAAATGTATCTTTTGTATAGGTATTATTTTATTGTGCTCCTTATATAAACTAAACTTGCTTTAAGGCACATCTGCCCATATCAAATAGGACTTTTACGAGTGGACTGCACTGATTTTGTTTCTACTGAATCTGTAAAAAAATCCATAGTCTATATGGTTTTTATCCCTTCATTCCTTCAATGCTGAATAAAACCAGAGTGAAAATTTGTTTTTCAAAGAAGCAAAATTTTTTCGCATTGTTCTCCACTTAATTTCGTACGTTCGTGAAGCAAAATCATCTGTCAAAATCTCAAATTTATGTACATTCAAAATACTTGGTTCCGATAACACGGACAAGTTTTTTCCCTTTTTGCACCCGTAAAGCTCTGATATAATTACGTAAGTTACACGAAAATACAGATGCATGCAAAGATTTTAAATACACGCTAGGATTTTGTAAAAAAAATCATTCTCAGCACTAAATGTCAAACATAATAGGAGGCTAGTTGCGAGTTTCAACCCTCTATAATTTCTCGGAGGATTTCTCAACTAGCAAAAAACATAGCTTTCAACAATTATTTATTATCAATCCGTGAAAATCGCGCTGGTCAATTGGTACAACAATGCAAAAATGACTGTGCATAAAAGTGCACCGGCTGCGTAGTTATAATTGCCTTGAAATAAAACAAGGAGGGAACAAGGATATTTTATATATTTCTTTCACACACAATTTATACGTTTTAACGATGCCTCCACCTCCCTCCCCCACGCACACACCAAACCATGAAAACTTGTAAGGCTAAAGTGTAAATCAGGCTTAAGAGATATATTTTTTTACAACCTTGCCCTTTTACAGCTTCTTGCTAATTATATAGTGTAGGTAGACATTAAATCTGGAATTTTCTGTGTTGATGATGGTCAATATTCTTATCCGTCATCATCATTAGCCTTATCTCTATACGCTCTCATCATCATTTACTTTAACAAATTTCATTATTGAGTTAATATTGTACTGACTATATGGGATACTTTTACAAGAATTTTATACGACCATGAATTGATTTTCATTCCATCCCATATCCTACATTGTCCCCAAGAATGATGGTCATCAGCAGAGCTCAAGAACCATGTTATTGAGGCGAGGTGATTGAATATTTTTTGCTTGACAATATTTTATTCCCTAGTAAAAATGCAACGGTCTGTGCAACACATCTACAATATTTTTTATTAAAATTCACGCCTGTCCATACAGATTTAGTATACAATTACAACTTTGTCTTCAAGACCTCAAGTAGCCAGAGTAAGTAAAGCAATGCGTACTCTACGAAAGATGTAAGTCTGGTTTTCCCCCGGTAAGACAATGGTTCATAAAAAGCAATCAACAAAACTGAACACGTATCGATGAAAAGTGAACAGAGCAAGTTGAAACTTGTGTAAGACGTTTTAACTCCATATCGGCTGATTACACTAGTCAAAAGAACCAAAGCTGTTTCTGGTTGCGGACCAGCAGCTATGTGGTATATGGATCGATGGGTCCAATAAAGAATCTTTCTTAAAGGAAAATTGCATTTGGCACTAAATCAGTTTCCCGTTTTCCTTTACATTATCGTATAAGCAACTGAACAGGAACGGCATCATTGGCATCAGTAGCATGAAAACAAATGAGCCAGTATCGCGAATTAAATAAGTTAACCATATCGCCTTCAGCTGTAAAAGCTGGTATATAATGACCAAAGAAAGGCAAAAACTCTGAGCCAAGCACGTTGAAGGCAATTCTTAAACTGTACATATTAAATAATGTTCTCAAAGGTGAATAAAATCTTACTACTTTTCTTGGCCTTGGCTTCCAAAAATGAAATTGACAAGTGCACTGGTCATTTATGGCATCGCCCTTTCCTTTTAATATTTATTAGACATAGTTTGCATGTCATCGCAGATGAATTCATCGATGCCTTTCAGCATTTGTAGCGAGTCTTTTGCAGAGAGAAACAAATTTTTTAAGTTCATTTGCCATACTTACGTCAAATATTTCATCTCAAGGTTCATTAATTGTTGTAACAGGACTTTTGTACTTATTTACCCTAAACGCTGCAGCTCCCGACAACTCAATTCTTGTAATCCCCCATAATTTATTTATACAACTTACACATTGTCCTCTTAAGACAACCTACTGCTCTCTCATTACTTAAATGCTCCACGACTTATTTTTTTACAATGAATGAAGCTATGAATTATTGTATGTAGCGCGTAAAAAATTATTTAAATTTTTTACGAAAAATAATAATACGTGACTTATTATCTGAAACACATTCCTTCGGAACTTTGTAATTTTCGTGAAGTGAACAAATTGCTACGACTTTTTCGCATTTCTTCATTCAACCGAACAGAAGAAAAAAATAATTATCATGAAGTATCCTCAAAGGCGCATGTACTTTAGTCCAACTTTGTTCACTATGTGCATTATTATGAGAAATTAGGGCTTCCTATTATACCATCCTGGGAACTTTTTTCTACCACGTGACAATAAAAAACTATATACAGCCAAGTATCATCCTCATTAACAAGAAAAAACGTTCATTGTAATAAATGCAGCACAAAAATACTAATAATCATAATGCTTATACACTGTGCAGCTATCATCATAACATTACGATTACCGTTTCGGCCGAGGAGACTCATTGTCAGCGTAAGAAAAGTACGAACCGACCCAGTTTCAACCCTTAAGACCATGATGAAGAAGTAATCTGCAAAACAATGCCTCATAACAGTAACAGTCTCAACTTACAGCACTGGCACAGTATACCATCTTCTTACACGCTTTGCAACAATTCCAATCCAATTTCATATGCGTTTTAATGATGCTACTTTTTTCTTCCCAGTAAAATGATAGTTTCAATGTAATCAAGTTCTTCAGGTAAAAATCTCCATTCTCATATAGTTTTACACGAGAGAGAAGAAAAAAACGAGATACTCGTAAATAAAAGTAATATATCACACAACATGACTGACAGTCAGTGTGTCTGGGGCTTCTGCAAACTATTGCACGGGGAAGCGTCAAAAGTGTGACAGAAGAGGAAAAAAATGTACAAGACTTTATCCGTGACTGACTGAGTTTTTTAACCAAGAATGGGAGAATAAGGATAAGACTTAAGTATGACCGAGTGTGAACATTCTAGCTTGGTGGTCGAGATACTAGACAGTAATAAATGTAAATGGAGATTTTGAATGAACTTGCTCTTATTATAACGACATTGCTTCTGCTTCAGAATTAAATAAAGCCGTTCATTTTTCTACCATTATGTTGATCCTGATGCTAATTGCAAGTTTTTTTTAAACTGATGGTATGACATAGTAAGAAAATGTATTTTTTTATTGAAACCAAACACGACACGACTAAGGGCAAACTAAACTCCTGTGACTCCTGTCCTAGGGAACTTGAGATGAAATAAGCTCTAATTTCTTGGGGAAGACAAGAACTTCTACTTAACCATAAACTTTAGGTGAAGTTGTGTTAATGAAGAAAACTTTATTTATGGTTAAGGTCCATTTTACCTACAGTTATCAAAAGACAAATATGTTATTCCCTTGTTGGAGTTGTTGGTGACAGGTAAGGGGGTTAAAAATGTTAAAATATATGGTAACATTAGCATTGTTTAGACGTAGTGTTC
>JAANSQ010002543.1:0-11740 GCA_036850885.1 Lepidocyrtinus dapeste | reverse complement strand
AAACGAAAACTCCATTTCAGGCGCAGGTTTTTATTTCATACCTCTGTGATAGCTTTGGTGGGATCATATGAATATGAAGTAGAAGATGCAACGAGCACTTCAAGAACAAGTGGATTTTCGGGATCGACCAACAAACTGGATCCTTCGTAGACTAAAGGTGCTTGAACCTCTTTACCGACAATTATAGGGGCGTCGACAAGGTTCTTGGGGTCGACGACGATAAGTGTATGCTAAAAAGGAATATATTTACACATAAAGCCAAAATCCAAACTTGTGCGTTTTCTACATCCCAATTTACCCTTGTACTCACCTTGCCCCCATCATTACGAATATCGTAGTTTAAGTGATCAATCACTTGAGATCCTGCGTCATCAAGTTCTACTCCGAATTCTGCTGCCAGGTCCCTGACGGCATCACCTGCTACAGGACTTCCAGCAGCTAGAATGTTTCCTCCAGCATCAACAAACTCGGCAATAGCTTCCGGGCTCAAGTCACCTCCAAGTTCGTCCGTACCAGGGGCAAATACAATCAAGTTTTGGTATAACCATACACCGTACTTTTTCAGGCTTAACGTGGAGTCATCAGACATTTTGAAGGTAAGCTGGTATCCATTTTCTTTTGAATTACAGTAAACACATGATTTATTATAAATCTATCAGCATAGAATTAGCATCATATTATTGTTTTTTTATACCTTGCAGCCTTCGAAAAAATGTGGAATGAGTCTCTTTGATCGCAAGATTATCAACAAGAACTAAAGTATTTTTGTTCGGGTGAGGAGTTTGTCCTGTGACACCTCCCATCAGAACTGAGAACAATATGACTAGCAGGACATGAGGTACCCTTAAATACCCTCCGTATTTAATTGCCCTGATTCTATTCATGGTCACCCGCATCTATAACAGAAGCCAATAAAAAATCATATTTTTATAAGCAAGAGAATTACAAGTAAAATGCACGAAAGTACAAGTCTTCTATTGTGTATGAGTATTTTTCATGTCCATATTTACCCACCTGATGTTTACTAGACTGCAGTAAATAATTTTCAGTATAAACTAGATCAAAATGTGTCGTGAATTTCAAATTTACTTGATACTTTCACATTAAACTAAAAGACAATGATAGTATCTATGATTTTGATAATTTACTAGATTTCTTATTGTCTGTCAAACAACTAATAACTTGGACATCGTCAAAAACCCTAATGAAATGACACGATGATGATGTAGCTGAGTTGTGTTGACTTTCTGTGACGGTGGTGCTGGAAGTTTGGTAAACCGGCATAATGTATATAAAAAAGAAATGCTGGCTGGCATTACATTCCTCTGCTGTGCTATGCATAGCCAAGAAACAAGGGGACCAATAGAAAGCATACATATGGGTTGGTTGAATGATGGGAAAAACAAAAAAGTGGTTTTCACTGAAAGATGGAGTAGTGTAATGTAGGATAGAAATAGGTATAAACATAAAAATTTTCTGACTTTTGACCATCAGTCCAGTCCCAGTGACGTGAGCAAGCACGAGCACAAGATTTCGTCGAAACTGAGGCAAAGTGAAACATTTTCTTTGCATGCGCGCTCATCACTCAACTACCTAAAATTAAAATGTTGAAATTCCTATGCGACTAGTAGACCAAAGTGATCTTGATAAAATCTCGAGGAACCTTTAATGGATATGGAATATATGGACCATGGATCCGATCCACAGTTTTGAATTCCTGGCAATCAATGGATTTGAATAAGCGCGGTTTTAAAAGCATAAAAAGTGATGAAGAAATATATATGCGAATATATGGAGCGACATTTCAATTTTTAATTGTGTAAATGCTTCAAATCATGTATATGCTATTTTAATATCATAAAACAAAAAGTTTTTCTCATAAAATCTTTAAACAATGAACAAGTAAGTAAAAACAGCAACACATTTCAAATACAGTAAAAATTAATAAAGTTCATCATGCTTTCTCTTCTTTTTCCTTATTGTATTTTTCCAGTTCCTTGAGGAAAATATGTCTAGGCTTCATAACATTCGGTCTGTCGCCTCTGCACTTTGGACAATACCATTTACCTTTAGGTTTCGTGGTAAGACTGACGCAGGAAAAGTGGAACCATTCAATTGGACAAAGATCATTATCACATCCAATCATCTCTCCGTAAGATACCTACAAAAAACAACAAAGGATTTTCGTGTTTTACATAGAATTTAAAATGGTGACTGATACTGATGTAGTATGAATGAAAAATTTGTGTAAATACAAACCTGATCACAGAGACAGTAAGTAGGCTCATCAGGATCAATGGGGTATTGCTGGGGGGAACTATCATCTTTGCTATTGCTGTTACTACTACTTTGTTTTGCTTTTCTCTTCTTTGTCTTTTTTTCCTGTGTCTGGTGCTTCTGGCTTTGCTTTTTATTTCCAGACACGGATGATGTATTCCCTGAACCACTTCCATTATTACCCCCGCTTTTTTCAGTGTTTGAAGCAGTTTGATCCCGGTCTTCTCTTAATGTCCGCTCTGAAGAATTCGAAGTTGAGTTTCTCGTCGCACTGCCCACGTTCCTTTCACTACTCCTCCCGTTGGACTTAGGTTCTTCGGTTGTCGCAGCAGTTGTAGGACCATCCAAAGATGACTGGGAGTTTGTTGCCGGTTGAGTTGTTGCTGCCGTTGGAGTTGACGTTGAAGACTGAGTTTGGGAATCACGAGATCTACTGGGAGTCACCGCAGAAGATTCCTGGTGTTGATCGCGGTCGCGCTCTCTAGTATTACTTGCGACCGACTCAGGATAAGATGTTGCCTTTAATGAGGATGGGCCAAGAATTGAGGGCCGATATATTTCATGCCTCTGCCTTCTAGCCCGTTTTATGTTCCGCTCAGTCGGTGGTGGTGGTGGATCTTTAAATGGAGTATCAGGGGTATCTTGTTCCTTACAAAATTCGGCTAAAAGAAAACAACAGAGAAAAGAATTATTGAAATGAAATATCATTTTACTCAAGATTATGTTTCATAGAATATTGTCTATTGCTTTTACCTAAATTCTTTCTGTCAACATCTAATTGTCTTGTTTTATTTTCCAGGTAGTCTTGTATACCTTGCATGACTTGGAGACTATCATCTCCCGTATCCTGCGAAGTCATCAAAACTTGCTGTAATCGAAATACTGCCTTTTTCTTGTCGGAGCTTAACTGATCCGGGATTATTCGATCTTCATCATTCTCTCCAAGAAGTACAGCCATGGCAGATTCTAATTCCCGAATATAAGCTATAGGAAGAAGAAGATTACCATGATGAGAATACCATATTTTTTAAAAAGAATTTTGGAGCATAAAATTTAATAATACATACTCATATAATTGGAGCCCATTTCGAACATTCTTGTAGTTTGGCGGATCAAGTCATCTCCTACGTTATCATTGCAGTCAATAAAATCCTCTACGTACGTTGCAGAGTAAAGTGCTTCTAGTGCTTGCTGGTTAAGTATTGCCGGGTTATTTCCTTGAGAATCTGAATTTTTATTAGATGCCTGATTCGAACCAGACTTCTTGGAACCTCCATGCTTATTCGCCTTGGATGGTGTCGAGGTTATACTATCTGTTTTTGAACCCGTACCAGCATTCGAAGAGTTTTCGTTCTTGTCAGGTTTTTGGCCTGACCCAACCGTTCCACTTTTTTTTGCCGACGAAGACATTTTCACACGCCGCACTTGACTTTTATTTGCACATGTGTTGTTATTTGCTAAGTATATAAAGTTTTCATAGCAGAGCAGACTTTATTTTTGTTTTGACTGACTCTTTTGGGTCGATTTCAACTTTAAGTCGCACTAAAAGTTCAGTTTCCTTTCACAAATCAATCAAATTGCTCGATACGAAAGGTTGAAAATAATAATGCTTCAGCGAACAATTTAGCCAGCTCAGATTTGTGAACTCAACCTTCAAACCTCTCTCCACTTTCCTTCACTAAAAACTGTTCTTGAGTATTTCCTGATTAGCAACATCTTCATCTTGTAAATTCAATAATTCTTGGTGCACTTTAGATTTGAAGACATCTTCGTAAATCTCCAGTCGGAACTTCCAATATTTTACGGAACTTCGGCAATTCCGAATCATTTTGAGACTGTAAACTAATCACCCCATTAAATTCTGTGCCTGCTGCAGCTTATAAAACAAAACCTGTGCACTAGGAGAAGAAAAACACTGAAATCGAAACTTATTCGGTGAAACTTCATTTCATGGCTCCAAATCGACATCTTGTTGATTCATATTCTCTGCTGTTTTACTTAATCTTCTCTGTTTTTCTCGTAAACACAAACTATTGCTTTCCTATTTATGCTATGATTTTTTGCCAAGAATGATCATTCATTCATTTAGCTCATGCATGCTTGTATTGCTGTGGCTATTGGCTAGGCTTACTAGGCCTATGCATCTAAAATACACTGTGAAGCACGTGAAGGATCTGAGTAGGAAGGTTTCATGTATTATCAACCAGCTTTAGGGACGCTATGTTGATGTTCATGCTGATCTCCGCAAGCGTTTGTCATGCAAGAAAAAGTTGAACAGTTGAAGAGAATCAATACCTAATAAGAGGTACACATTTAGGTATTACGCAACATGGGATTTGTGCTTTTCAAAGCGCTATTTTTTATTTGTTGGCCGATGGTGGTCTTTGTCGTAGCATAAAAACAAGACTCGCTAGGTTGTACACTTCTATGTCCGTCAGTCCAGCATATTTCAAAATGTAAAGAGAATTCAAATTTATTTTTTCCCGATGATTGCTAATTAAACTTCTAAAAAGTACCAAATTGAATTTGTGATTTCTTTGCTCTTTCATCATCATTATCTGACCAACGTGGAATATGTATGTATGGCGTTTAAAAGTAAAATTAATTTAGCTTAGTTTGTCTTTATTCGCTACTTTTCCGAAACATTGACAAATTGATAAGCCTCGTGCAGTTTCAAACTTTTGATTTCAAACCACGTTACAACTGCTCAGTAATCTCTAATTTTATATATATATTCAATTCAACCACTACACTCAGACTCTTTCAGTCTCAAACTCAAGTAGGTAGCAAGCAGTTGCAAAACTTGCAGTTCCACTAGAAAAAAGAATGAACGGGGAGACCATCTCCGAGAGAGAAACTGAATGTGGGTAGGTATTAATTGTTGAGTAGTAAAAGGGGTGCACACAGGTATAGGTATAATCTATGTAGTATGTAGGACGTAGGAGTAGCATGATATTATGGCTGGTCGGAGTTTTGGAATGAGATGTATGCATTCTCAATTCATTCCTCACATATATATAACCTTTTATAGCAGCAACAGCAACAAACAAGAGCGATTTAATTTAGGAAGTTAATGCAAACGAAAAATGTACATAGTGCATAAATGCATGGCAGAAAGATAACATTAAAAATACTTATGTTCACTGTTTTGTTTGGAAATGATTACAGAAGGAAGTTATATAACTGGAGATAATTTATAATCAGAGCCAATATAACTTTTGTTGTTCGGAGAAAGCTGTGTTTTATCTTTCATGTCAAAAGTGGAAAAGAAAGCAGCCCTACAAACACTATCCAGCCTGATCAAACAGAAAATCAAATTAACTAAAGTGTGTGTATTTAATGAGCTCTACCTTTTGCAATAAATTGTGTTCATCAAATAAACAGTTTTTGTGAGAGTGAGCTTTTACTTGATTGACATTTATAGATCGGAAAGAATTTCTCCCAACATTAATTTCTTAAAGTGAAAGGTAATTTTATGTATATTTTGAAACCTTTTTGATTTGAGTATTTTTTAAAACTACGTACTTTTATTTTCTGGATTATATTGGACGCAGTTTTAATTTAGTGTTGTTTGAGAAAATCTATTGGGTTGACTGTTTTCAGTTATCAATCTGTACTTAAAACTTCTGTCTAAAACTCTTAATAATATTTATTACTAGATCATGAAGTGAATATAAATAATAATACCAATACCATATTATATCCGTTATTCTCTTTTGCAGGGTTTGGAGACTTGGGTTGAATGATTTAATTGGAAAAAATGCCTTCGCACGGGCATGATTGTTTTGGCTGGTCGGCCTACTCGTATTTTCTGACGTTGTATGTTTTGTCACTTCACATTTTGGACACAAACACGAGATCTTCCCCACATTGGAGATTGGTGGAGGAAAATGGACGAAATACAATTGTTCCAGATCCAACACCCACATTGTCGATGTCAAGTATGAGTCTTCTTAATAATTTGTACTTCTAGGGTATATGAACAATCGTTGAATTGTAAAGCTAATTGTGCTAATCTTTTGGTGACATAATATGTGTAGGTCATTTGGGCCAATCTGGATCTCTGCCAGGAGGCAATCCTGCCAGCCTAACTTATACCAACGGGCGGTTGTCTCATGTGTCAAGTGATACTCAAAATGAGTCCCTGCCGTTTCCCCGGCTGAACAAGCCATCATCTCTTTGGATCTCAAATAATGAAGAGGATATTGAGCTTGTTTTTCAAATCCTCTCAACTACCGTGATTAACTCGGGTTCATGGATAAAAAACGGCGAAGAAACATTTTGTCGAGGCTGCACTCTGGGAGGAGGCGCGAATAACCCGTCATTAATGACACAATCTGATTTCGAAAACATTTCCGGTGGAGGGGTTACCGTCAACGTGGACGATGATAGTCCCGAAGTTTTGGACTGTGGACGTCCAGCAAACTTTACGTATTACGATCAGTTAATTGGTGTTGCCAACCGACATAACCATCCACACATCCCTGAGCCTCATGTGGCTATGGTGTTTCGAAAGAAGGGAAGTAAAAAAGATACCATCGATTTAAATACTCTCGAGAGAAAGTTGAGAAAGGCAAAGAAGGAGGTAAGATTAATTAAGACTTTGTCTTCATAATGCGGAAAAAATATATAGACTATTTAGAAATGTGGGAACTTATTTCTTTTGTTTTAATTCAGAAACCCAGTTCGGTTCAACTTTATAATCAAATTGGAAACTTTTGGAGGATCAAAGGTCATACCCTAAGGGCTATCGAGTGCTTTCGACGGGCTTTGGCGGTAGCTCCAAACAACCCAGAGGTGAGCTAAGGGCTCGTTTGCATTGGCATTAAAACTTGACCTTGTTAATCTGTAGTACTTGATTCTCTTTTCTTGATTCAGGTTCTGCATAATCTGGCTCGTCTACTACTCACTCTCCAATACTTGGATGACGCATTGTTTTTAGCCCGTCGGTCGTTAGAATTGCAAGCACCTGACAGAAATGCCTGGCAACAACATTTCACTCTGGGAGAAATACTCAAAGCATATGGCCATCACCAGGAAGCAGTACTTCATTTTAAAGTAATTATATATATGCGAATATTACAGAACTTTCTTTGCTATTTGATGATTATATTTGAATAAGATTTATAATTATTGGTTTTTGCGTTCTTGTCGTAGCACACTTTGGAACTCAGACCAGATCATGCTGCGGCCCAACAAGCATTACGGGAACTTGAGAATCTACTGGCTGGGACAGGACTTCACATTTGCACCCTTCTCATCATTATATTTCTTGTCCTTGGAGTGTTGTTGATGATGGTTAGCAACTTGGACGAGAACGAAGCCCCCGACCTAAGTAGACCACCACCACGTCATTTCAGTCGTGCGTTAGCCATGCGCTCCCTCAAGTTGGGCATTTCTCCGAGAGCTCTTCGTGCCAAGAGACTGCCATGAATCTCGCACGTTTCTCCAGTTTCGATGACTCCAAGAGGAGATTTTGCCGTCATGTCCCAAGCTATACTTAAATCTTACAAGTTTTTTGCCTATTTAATCATCTAATTGCATCATGAAGAAAAGTCCTTTCAAAAGGATGCATAGCTTTCATGATCCATTGATATACATACAAGATACATACAATTCGATATGTATAGACAGCGTAGAATCATATTATACTTTTTATGAGTTACTGCAACTCAACAGTTGGCGACAGGAGTCCCAGACCTGTCTCTTTACCGTTAAATTGTCTGTAATGGCAGAGAATGAAGAGGAGAGTTCTCGTCCTAACATCAACTTAACTTTATGAATTCCCGGTTTTCAACGTCTAAGTGTTTTCAAGTATGTTTGAGTAAAGATAAGTCTAGTCATTTGTGAAATGATTATTGTTTCATACTGTTCTTAACTGTACAATTTTTGTGTGTTATCTTGCAAAGCTTAAAAGTTTTGTGACGACACTACAAAAACAACTTTTACCCTCTATTTGAATTGTGAGCCATAATAATACATGATAATATGTGTATTTATCGATGTGTGTTGATGTAACTCGTTACTCGTTCGTAACTCTATAAACTTGTCAAAACAGACTGAAAAATAAAACAGCAGACCTCTTATACAGGTCAAGTGCATAATTTGTCTGGGGTGCAGTGTGTGGAGTGTTCTTGTCACATATATATTTTTTTTAATTACGGATCTTTGTTTTTATTACGTTAAAGAGAAAAAGAGATACATTTATTTTATACAGCCAAATTATTACTCTGTTCTAATTTTTGGGTTTCTACTTTTGCAGTACAATTGAATTTTTGTTTCCTGTTCGAGATGAGATATCACTCACTATTGTTCATCTTAACATAATATATTCTCTCTGCTAATCATACATATATTTTGAATTTGCTTAATTTAACGAGATGCTCATTGCCTTCGTTATTTTTGATAGTTATGTACACGGACTTAACACTGGAATGTACTTATAAGTTGTGAATGATTGATTGTTGGAGACATTCCTTCTTATGAAATGCTACTTTACATTACACATCTCTCTACTAGTTTAGTTTAGACGTAACAAGCACCTTCATTCATAATAAAATAAAAGAAGGAAAGATTCAAAAAAATGCTTGCGCTACTTTCGTTTGAGAATACGAAATGGTAGCTTGCTTGATTTGATACAAAAGCTATTAAAACATAAAAAGATATAAACCCACATAGTTTATAAAATTAAATTTGCAACTTATGATGGAACAAAAGAAGCAACTCAGTCGAAGATAGATTGAAATTAAGTACAGAACATAATCGCTAAAAATTTTTTAATTATGTATGAAGTGATGTGATGGTGCTGCGTCGCATACAAAAGACTTTACATTGATATGCTGCAGTTTTTCCACAATGCCGCTCTAACAGGATAATACATACACGATACACTTAAAAAACTAACACAAAAAGCTTTTTAGCTACCTTAACTTTAAACCACTATCAACGTAAACCTCATAGTCCGTAACTGCATAAAATAATTTGGAACGGTAGAAATATCGTTTATTTAGCGTCATGATACTACTCGACTAATTTCCGCGAACATGTCTTCAATCAAAAAGTTGGTATGATCGAACTTACAATTAAAATTGAACCCAGCCAGAGTTCCCGGAACTAGATGGGGGATTCGGATTTGTCGGGCCTGAGGGTTTCGCAACATGAGTTGGAGAGCTTGTTGGCGTGGGCTCCCGCGATACCCCTAGACCTCCGGGTGGAGGAGGTAATTTTCCTCCGCCAGGAGGAGGTGGTAATATCCCTCCTGTAGTGCTTTTAGGTTTTGTCCTTCCTGACCCTTCAGATCCATCTTTTTTCTGTAGATGAATGGCCGAAAAAATACGATATCAGTGAACATCAACTTCTTCTTCTGCATTAAGATTCATCGGTTCGTACTCAAAAATTTAAAGCAAAATAAGTACCGTGATTTTCATGTTAATCTTTATTGTCTCGCCCTCCTTAAACCCTAAATCTAAAGCTGGTTTAGGGGCTTCTTGTTCCTGTGCAATTTCCTGTTCCTTCTTTACCCGCTTGAAATGATCTTGCAGGGACACTTGTAAATCGAATGCTTGACTTCTGTCAGCATAACCGCAACCAATAAACGCACTACGTCCAGCTGAAATGATAGAAAAGTTGCACATCTTCTTCTTTACGAATTTTTTAAAATGTCCTTTCCTTAGTGCGTTCTTAATGTTTTACCAGCATCGTCGTGAATCCGTAATACGAAATATCGGGAAGAATCAGAGACAGCCTCAATTGCAACGCCAGGATATTCTTCGATGGGCGCTTGCGCAAAAAGCTGACCTGTGATTTTATCTTCTAATTTTATAATGCAACGAGTTCCTTTATTCACAAGTCTCAACCGTCCAGTCCAATCCGGATTCTCCAAGTTCCAATCGTTAGCCCTTAAACCAATTTCAAAATTATGCATTTAACGATACTTAAAAAAGTCTAGTTGTAGTAAGTTTAGAATTTTGAAATACCTGTAGCTTCTGTTGGTGGTCCGTGGTGGGATTTTATAAATAAACACCTCCGGTTGAACGAGAATGATGCTTTCGTACTCCTCCATTTATGTCGATTTATAATGAAGCGTTTCGCACAACTGAAACTGACGAATGAATTTAAACTTTTGTTTTATTCGTACTGATAGTAGATAATTACTTAATTCTAATTATATTTCTCTCCCTTTGCCAAGCCCTACATTACTGACTACTGCCCGTATTTTCGTAAAGAAAAGTTATTTAATCAATGGTTTACGTTTCGAGATCTAGTCCACGCAATATTAGTAATCATTCATTTGGACCTTTCGTAAAAAAAAAATATTAAAAGTTAACACACGGGACTAGATTTCTAGCTGTCTGCTTTTTTACTTAATGTCAAGATTCGGTTTAGCTAAACAACTGATGAAATTTAATTTTGATTAGGTCATTCCACCTAGTTAATATTTAATTAACACAGAAATCAAAACACCAGCAGCTGATCTTGTTTGGGTGGTTACACTGTTATAGTACTTCCACTTGAGCTAGAAAACTAGTACATAAATGAAACGATGATAGACAGACAGATGTAGTGTCTATAAAGAGTGTTCGCTTCTGACTTGCCTGAGTTCGCTAACTAATGTTGTGACACGTCTCTCTAATCGTCGATTCCAACCAGCTTTAAGCGTTTAAGTTTAAGCCCATTGAAAAATTTAAGCCATGAGTTTTTGGAGGGTTTAAATACCAAGGGTTCTATTCTTAAGGGCATGAATATGAGTAAGTGGGAAAATACAACTTACCTCTACCTCAATCACTAATCACCGTCGTTATTGTCGTCAGAAAAGCTTCACTTTCACTTATGAAACTTACTTAGGTTATGGTTGTACGTGGTAAAGGTAGTAACTTACACCTTCTTTGAACTCAATGAAATTAAGGTGGTTCGCGAATGGCAAGTTTACCTATAGCTGTTCTTGGTCTCTTGATAGTTTGTCTGTGGTTCTAGTTCTATTAGGGGTTGAGTGTTTCTTTTATTGGGTTCGACTGGGGTATAGTGTGAAACACACGAAGTTTGAGACCTTGTGGCTTTACTAATGTTTGCCTATCTGCTATTATTTCAATGTTGACAAAAATTTTGCAACTTTAGAATTATCCGGAAAAAATCTCGCTTGTTGAAGTTAACAGGTTCCCTTTGGTTTATGATAAGCGTATGATACGATAATATATACTTAGGTGAAAGATAACTAATAAATAGAAAGTAAAGAAGGGAGACTGCCCTTGTTATTAGTGTCCAGTTTGGAAGTAAACTTGAGAAGATGGCATCCGGTCAAAATGTTATTCAGGAAAGAAATCAAGGTACTCAATAAAAACCTTCAGCGTCTGAATTAAATTATTCTATATTGTAGTTCGTGGAGTAAATAATTGTGTCGTTTGTGATTCACATAGACGCTACAATTTATGTCGGAGGATTGGACGAAAAAGTATCTGAGAGTTTA
>JAANSQ010002542.1:0-11743 GCA_036850885.1 Lepidocyrtinus dapeste | reverse complement strand
TGTGATAACTTTTATTCCCGAGAAATAGCATAAATGCATGCATAAACTTGTTTAGGTTTTGCTTCTCTGAAGGGAAAGAGAATTCGCCATTAGTTTTCATTGCTTAATGTTATTTGATGCAAAGCCAACGAGAGAAAAGATAAAAAGAATACATTATGTTACGGCATAGTTAGTTTCCCATTTTCATGTTCCCATTTTATGCTCTGATTTTGACTCGTTAAGTCTAGGACTTTGGAGAAAGGAAAATACATGGAGGTAGCAACAGCCAAAGTGTATCACACAAAGAGGTGTCTCTGGAATATAAGTCGCACCACACAATAATATTATCAGAGTGACAATCATTTCATTGCCATTTTATCCTACGAGCATCGCTGGTGAAATCCATTTGGGCCATTTAACAACCTTCCTTTCGGCGTATAAAGGGAGGGAAAGGTGTCACAAAAGAAGAACGACATCGTATCAACCGATCATCTTATCTCTGAGACAAAGAATGAATGCTGTCTTCAGCTGTCAATTGTGCATTACTTTCAGCTTTATATCTATTATTAGTTGGTCGCAGACCAGATATGTAAGATTTAACCTAAGTAGATATCATCTTTTTCATATGCAATATGAAAGCTGCAAATATTATGTACCTATTCAAAAGAGGAGTACCCCGGCCGTCAGACTTTTTAAAGGAAAATCATTTTCACTCTTCTTCTCAACAGCGTACACTATATATCTCTTGTCGTCTTCTTCTCTATCGCTTCAAGTACCCAGCCAAGTCAAGTCGAAAGGCAGAGCCAGCTAAAAAAAACTGAACGAGGCTTATCCGAAAAGGAATATGAGAAGCTAGTGGAGGATAAAAAAATAGTAGAATTGGGACCTTTTTTTCCAGCATATCTAAACTTGGATAATGTGCACCAAAGCTATAGTTTTGGACGTAGTTATCCCTTGGAGGAAAGAAGGAGGCGATATGTAACGCTGGCATGTGTGTGCAGCTGGTTTTGCTACTTTTTTATTAGGAAATGTTCCCAAAAATATGAAAACTGGATGGGTCTTTCAGATAGAAAAGAAATTGTTAAAAGCACTTTTCTTTCAAAAAAAAATGGTAAGTTGATAGTTGTGGGTGGATTCCTTAGCTCAAAATTCACAAGTTTGAGCATGTATCTAATATGATTCATTCAAGGATAGATGACATGATGCGTTTATTTCGAGAGAAGATGAAAAGAAATTGTTAAAAGCACTTTTCTTTCAAAAAAAAAAAAAAAATGGTAAGTTGTTGTGGGTGGATTCCTTAGCTCAAAATACACAAGTTTGAGCATGTAATATGATTCATTCAAGGATAGATGACATGATGCGTTTATTTCGAGAGAAGAAATTGCTCACTATGAAATACTTTAGTAAAAGTTGTAAAAGAAATAGTGTCTACGTATTTTATAATAGGGAGGGGCAATACAATTCGATGCTTCATGCTATTTAGTCTAAGAAAATATTGTTGTTGTTCAAGAGGAAAAAAAATCAAACTCTTGGCTCTTAAACTCTGTTAACTCTGTTATATGGCAGCTGCTAGACCAAGTGAGGCAAATTGCGAGACTTTTACTACAAGCCATTTCTAGCTCCTCGTTAATATTGTGCTTGAATAGAATATACAGTCCCTTTTGGAAAACACGAGATGAAAGTAAATTGGCTTGCTTTATGTCACAACACTTTCTCCTTCAGTTGGGCTATGTCGGCCACTAGCTCATCGTTCCAATCATTGTAATGGCTTAATAGAAAATGCCAACATTGGCTGAGCTGATTTTAGCTTTAAGTTAGTTATTTTTTTGTCCTTAGGCTTGTAGGCTCCATGTATTGTGTAATCTGGCTGTGAGGCATTTTATCCCAGATTCTTTATATTCTTTATTGGAATTTCTTTACACCATTTGTACGATACGTTAAAATGACTCTGGAAAAGTCTAAGCAAACTTACGCGTAGAGAATTCTAGTAGGATCCAGTTTGAAAATGGCCTGACCAAAATAATAACAAGTTACTTGATGGCTTTTCCTGATATCTGTACACAATAGGGAGTATTATCACCTAAAAATAGAGTTTAAAAGTTAGATTGTGAAATGAAACTAGTTCCCATTCATTACTTCTTATTTAGCGTTATCACTGATTTAGAACTTAGCCCCTACTGATCTTCCTTTAAAAGCATGGGAATACGAAGGAAAAGTATCTGCTCTAGTCGGTTGAAAGAAAACTACCAAAAGGGTAAGAGGGCAAAGCCCAAACTAGCCGAAACGTATCCTTTTTTATCTTCTCCTAGTGTGGCAAATAATGTTTACTTTCCGATCTCTTTGTCGAGATCAACGTGATTTTTTTTACAAAACTTTTCCTCTTTTGTTCACCTCCTTCTTTAGCTGAGTATGCGAGTCAGAAATCAAACAAAGTTTCAAAGTAAACTTTGAATTTAGGAAAGAATGGAAACAGATAAGTGGCTAAAAGATAAAAAAAATAAGACGTATAGCACTGGTATAAGCTAAAAATACAGTTGTTAGAAGTAAACCGCAGTTTTGTGGTTCAAATGGGAAAATTACGTGCTTAAAAGAAAAATTCTTTCTTTTTTCTTTGAGAACAGTGTGGGTTACGCAGTCAGGTCAGTTCAAATTCCAAGAGTAATCTTGAGATAGTGCTTAACCGCAAAGTAAGATTAACTTTAGCAATACGATGCATAAATTGAGAAAAAGTTGGAACTTCAGAATGAATCTAAAGTCTTTTTTGTTGGCTTAGCTGTTCAAGTAGTCTATCTAAAGGTGAAAGCGTCACCAAAGCTCAATCACGTTAGCATAGTTTTAGGATTTAGTGATATTAGGTATAGCCATAAATTGCAGCTTTTTCACGTTCAATCTAACACTAAGAGTAAAGAGTAAACCTGTCAATAAACTTCCTTTTCCTTGATACATTTTGTCATGTGATGGAAAGAGCAAGAAGAATACGATATCAGTAATTCCTTTGAGCTGAACTGTTTTTTTTACAAACAACAAGAACCTCAAGTTTTATTCGTTTTTTCCGCCATATACCAAAGCGCCAAAAATTGAATTTCAGAAAATTATTTGGAATTTTGTATTTTCCCTCCGTTTTCTCTAAACTGCAATGATTTCACGAGTTTTTTTTAAAGAAAAAACAAAGTTACCTATTTAGTATGTAAACACAAAAGCGTATAATTTTTCTTTCCGCCATATACCAAAGCGCCAAAAATTGAATTTCAGAATTTGAAATTTTGTATTTTCCTTCCGTTTTCTCTAAACTGCAAAGATCTTACGAGTTTTTTTTAAAGAGAAAACAAAGTTACCTATTTAGTATGTAAACACAAAAGCGTATAATTTTTCATTACAAATCTCACTAAACTCAATCTAATGATTGTTTACAAAACAATCAACCCAGGAAGATTTCATAAAAATCCATTTAGGTCATGGTGGTGTTTGCTTAAGTTCCTCTTTGATTCTGAGGGAACGACTACAGTAAGCTGAATCACATGGTGAAAGCAATATTTTTGTTGGATGAAACGCGGGCTATATGGTACAATAACGTAAACTGAATATGAGAATTGAGAATAAGCTGGCCAAGATATTTTAAATTGGGGCTTAGTGGGTAATCCTTGCATTACATAAACGTTAATGTAATCATATTACCATATTATCTTTAAAATGTCAAACTGTTTATGGTCCAGACTATGACTACATTATGTAAGCATCTTGTTTATTAAAGATGACCGTGTAATAAAGCTAACCACAAAACATACTTGAGTATGCCTCTTTGAGTAAAAGAGTTTATTCAGAACTCTACCAAAAATGGTTATTCTTCATGATCCAAGCTGCATAACATGAAAATGGACCATCCTATTTTTACATGGATGAAAAGTAAATATTATGGGAAGAATAAAGGAATATGACAATGATTATGAATGGAAATAAAAAATGAGAGGATTTCCTCAATAGAAAAGGGAAGAGAAATAAATGATGATGGCGATGCTGATGATGACGAGATCACTTAAAGTCAGACGTTTTATCGAGTTCATTTTGACTTGGCTTGGCTTCCATCCAATTTTTTTCCTTTTCTCTAGAAAACAAGAGAATGGTCTTTGAAAGCTTGTACCTACGCGGATTTACGCAGGCATGTACTCTATAAAAATGCACTATGTACTTTTCCTTACGTCAGAAAAAATAATATGCCAATATCATAACCACCACGGTGGTGATTGTAGCGTGAGAGATTACTTGAACACGGAGGAGTAAATTTTTGAGCATTACAGAGCAGACAAATCAACCCTGAAGAAAATGTTATCTGACAACCCAAACAAGGCTTTCCATGTACATTCGTGTATACAGACATTTCGACTGAGTAAACCTTTTGTTAGGAAAATGAAAGATTATCCGGAATTTCCTGATCGATATCTAAGGAATATACGAGTGATGGTATCCTAATCACATAACGAGTTATCATAAATAACAACAACACGAATTGTTTTTCGAGACAAATGTATAAATGACAATGAACGTGGGTTTTCCTGAGTGAATGTAACTCTAAGAGCGACTAACGATGAGTTATATATTATATAATATTTTAGGTTTAACAAGATAATGCATGCAATATATAATGCGTTTCAATAAATACGGAAATCTTAAAATGCCCCAAAACTGATTAGTCAAAGTTTCTTGGTAAAGATGAAACCTCAAGATTTCCATATTATATTTCGTTTTATCTGACTTGTCCCCTTTTGTGAACGCTTGAGTTAATCATTTGTTTACATAACTTAACAAGTTAACAAAGCCTTGATTGACGAAGAAGCAGAAAAGATCAGGATTTAGTGTTCCACGAAATACAAGCAACAGAATATACTAAATGTTGACCTGCATTTGATTGACACTTTGTAATAGTATTCATCCTGAGTCCTAAAAATTCACTAGGGATTTCCAAGTATGTTAGGAAGTAAAGTTTGACTCAGGATAGTCTACAGTAAGAATAGATAAATAAATCTTGCTTACTGATAACAAACAAAATGCCATTGACGCATATAAGCGATTTCCAACCTAGTTTCGAATATTAATTATTGAACAGATCGAAACAAAGCTCCTGTATCATTCATGTTTAAACTAAAGTAAAGATTTAATTTTGTGCCATATCAATAGTTCACTGTCAGATGCACTGTGAAGCAAAGTGATGAAGAACTTAGTCTTAAATTAAGCTAAGTACAAGGTATAGCGCTTGTTACTCATGAACAAGTTCCTTTATTCCGGTTATTTAGTCCAGTGGGAGTATAATAAAATATTCTCCTCGTTAGCCATTATAATAGCATTCCATTCTCCAAGTCTCACTCCAAGCCCAAACAAAGATTGGTTAAAAGGTAAATGTGGCGCATAGTTAAGGAAGGGGAGTATACTAGGTAATCATCATCATCACCGTATTAATGCAACGAATCAGACCATAATTTTTGGTAATGTCCTGAAGTTGAGTGTATTAACATCATCTTCGTCCCATTTTCCTCTGTTCACTTGATTCATATTCCTTTTACGTCTTGTTACCCTCCATTTTCCCTTTTTCTGTCGCGTCGTTTCGCACACTCAACTCCATACTTCGCACATTATCATACTGCAGGTTTTCTCTTGAAAACACTAGAACCGTTTTCCGTGTTCCAGTCAAGAAAAAGGAAACGAAGAAAAAAGAAAAATGAACCGGGGAACAACATTTGGAGTCTACTTAAAAGCAATTAGCTCTTCCGGCTCGCTGCTTCTTCTCCTTTTATTACATTTCCAAATAGAAAATTCTATTGGAGCATCCGATGCTTCCGTGGCTGCGACAGAGCAAAAATGTGACAAAGTGGTTTCGGTTGGGACAGTCGAGCTTCTCAGCTACCTGGGAAATGTTACTTTCCCTGTGCCTTCAAATTACTCTGGAAAATGGACGGCACTTATTAAATTTACTTCTCCCTACATGTTTATTGGGGTAATTATTGCTTTTATATAAAATCTTCAATTAATTACATTTGTAAAATAATATATCTACTTGTCTAAAGAATACAAATATGGAGGATATACATAAACCTAATTATTCTGCTCCAAGATCAAAATTAATTAGTAGAAGGGTTAATAAAAGTCGGGTGTAATGTAACTTTTAATTAAATTCTTTCCTATTAAAAAAATGAGAACCTCTTTAACTTAATTTCCCGCAGGGCTGGGGCGTCGAGGTACAAAGCTTTGGCAATAAGGCGTATGCCATCTTTAAAAAAAATGATGAAGTCCATATGAAAACTGGTAAGCAAACAGATATGACGTAATGTAAAGCTAACATAACAAGCAGGCTACAAAAGACTGTTTTAACGACCTTCTTCCTTTCTCTATATCTAAACGTGTGTTTTAGGGGATTTAGTTGTTTTTCAATTTCGTGTGCTGTACGGAATCAACAAGAAAGTACCAAAGGTGCACTCCATCCTCTGGGAGAACCAACCAATCTGTGGACCAAAGTAAGCCAGCATACTAAAATAAAATACTTAATCTGAATGAAAACATGAAACTCTTTTAATTACCCATTGACTTAAATTTTGTTGCAGATCTAAACGCTCATCTTCCTTCCAGTTCCATTACCCTTCAAGGATTACCCATAATAGGCCAATTGTATTTGACCCCGAGTCTTCTGAAGAACAAAGTGCAGACGAACATACATCCGTAAAAGAAGAAAGCAGCGTTGGTGTGGAAAGAGAAACCTACAATATGCAACGACATATTGCTACCAACAATGCTCGTCTGGAAAGCTGAAAGTAGTCGTTTGTGAAGACTGAATTAGATTATAACTCTTAGTTATAAACTTATCTCCAAACTTATTTTTGATTTAGTTTATAGTGTATGGACTATCAGTTGAACTTAAAATAAATTTGGCCAATATAATATATGACAAAATCTTCGAAAAATTGAAACAATAAAAGAAAACCTATGCATTATCTTCTAAGCTCATCTCTTGAATTTGCCTTCTTTTGAATTTGTATCTCGTTGTCATTGTGAGTCATGTCATGAGGATTCAACTTCAAAAGATTCCGCTAATACCGTTTTACCTCAAAAATCTTCTGTGCTATTTTTGACGGTGAATTTTGCTTAATATTGCGTCATATTTGTATTAGTGATTCAAAATGGGGAAAAAGCCTAAAATTGCGTTGAACCTTCTACGGGCACAGCAGAAGGCAGAAAGAAAGGCCACAGTTCCGCAGGAATCTGACAAAAAGAAAAAAACTCCAAAAACACCAAAAATTTCCAAAACTGCCTTTCCAAAAAGAGGGTCAATTCCATCTGTTTTAAAGAGAAGAGGAACAGCTGGAAGTTTAACTTCAAGTATCGTTGGAATCGATTTCAAGGACAGAGGCAATTTTTTTCACCTTTGGGACAAAGCGAACAAATACTCGTACGAGCATAAACTTCGAAATAAGCACGATCCTTTCTGCAATGTGGACGTTGCCACTGATTGTGAAACATTCTTTATTGGACAAAAGGTCAGGACGCATCAAACCAAAACAGAACACTTTGCCTACATTGTTGACCTGGATAACTATGAATATCATAAAGTCGTTTTTCACTCGTTTCTCAACGAGATTCTTCAAAGTTCACTTTTTCGGTATGGAATTCTTTGTCTCGTTATGATAAACTCTGTATTAATCGGACTCGCAACTTTACCTCAACTCAAACCCCTCGAGGTTATTTTCACTCTCTTGGATATGGTCATCCTGAGTGTGTTCATTTTTGAAGTTATCATCAAGTGGATTTACGATTTTCGGCTGTTCTGGACAGTTTACTGGAACTGTTTGGATTTTTTCATCATCTCCCTAACTATAATGTCTGCAGTGATACCATTAGCAGAACAAGGCGATCATGCTGCTATTTCTGTGAAGGTTGTAAGGACTTTTAGGAGTCTAAGATGCGTTAGCTCCTTCACCAGTTTGAGTATAGTGACCCACACGGTCTTCAAGAGCGGCCTAGACATGGGGAATATTCTGTTGGTATTGATAATCATCATGTTAGTTTTAAGTGTAATGGCGGTTATCCTGTTTGACATTGAGGATTTAGCTCCTCAAAGATTCCTGAATGCTTTGGATGCTTGGGTTGTTCTCTTCATTTGCGTGACACAGGATGGCTGGGCGGAAGTGTTGAATAGCTACGAACGATCCTCAAGATACTTCATCATTCTCGCCATGTACCTTATCTTTGCCGTGTCAGTAGGTGCTTTCGTCTTCGCTAATTTGATTGTAGCTGTGATCGTTGCAAACCTAGAATTAAGTGTGAAAGAGCTTAGAGAAGATATGAAACTTCATGACAATCCGTTGGAATTTAAAGGAAGCTATTTATCTGGAGACGTAGAAATTATTCCCGTGTACGATTTGCTAGCGAAAAACAACTTTGTCTGTATTTCGCAAAGGCCTTTGAAAATACCCCGACTTAAAAAATTAACTGCAAAGAGGATTCAAGTTTACGTAAGCTGTAAGTTTAGTAAACATTTTAGGTTGAATTCTATAATCCATCAATAATAACTTGGCACATGGGGTATTATGAGATCTCCAAATAAAATTTTACAGTGATTGTTGCGCTCGAGCAAAATATGTTGGAGGCAGAAATTATTGCTCTTGACTTGGAGAAAATTATCGCCGTTATTTTGAGCATAATTGTGCAGGTATCACATTGAGACTTGAGAGTTAACATTAACAAGCAATCATGAACTGATAGTAATTGGTAAACTTTGGATTCTTGTTGGTTTCTAGATTGATGTGAATACTGGAAACATTGCAAAAAAGGAACGGGAGGAAGCTCTAAAGAAACTTGACACACTAGCTGATATGATTGAAAAGACAAAACAAAAAAGCGAACAACGGAAAGGAGCAGGAGATGCTAGACGTGAAACTGAAGTATTCCCTGGCGAAATGAATACGGGTGAATCGGCTGAATACCCCGGACAAACTTTGGGGATTGGAAACTTAAAGAAAAGTGTAAAGGAACTTAAGGGCGGAAAGATGGACGCGAAGAAAATAACCTTTGCTGATATAAAGCAAAAAAGAAAATAGAATTTTTAAGCTGTTTCGAATTGTACAATTTATTTAGTTGTTTCGTTTGTTTTCACACAAATAAAGATGGAAACATTTTCCATCCAGCAAAATTGCAAACCCAAATGGGGTAGATTTAGCTTGTCTCTTTGTTCACTGTCAATATTCATTTTATTTATGTCTGGGGCAAGTTGAGTATTCCGCGAAAATTAAATCCTGTTTACTTTTCGATTGTTTGGTATTCATAAGCTAAAAGCAGTAAAAGCTTTCAATTTCTATGTACATGTTTTAAGTCATAAGTTTGTCATATATTTTGTCATTTTCTGTTCGAAAGGAAAGAAAAAATATTAAGCCGCTTTACAACTTGCAATTAAAATTAGAAGTGATCATTTAGTAGGCTTACAAGTGAAAAATGTCATTAGCTGAGGAACTTTTGGCAGATCTTGAAGAGGAAGATGAAGATGATGACGAATTGGAAGCGATGGCTGGAATGCCAGAAGCCGCCTCGACAAATGCCACCGCGGGAGGTAGTGGTGCCAAAGAGGAACCTATGGAGGTGGATGAAGCCATAGTGGGCAAAGGTAATTGAGTTAAACTAGCTAAGAAGACTGTATAACGGCGTTGATGAAATAGATGATGAACTGTTTCCCGTCTCATGCTTAAACTGTTTTCAAATAGGTTCGGAAGTAAAAGCTACCAGCGTCCGGAACATTTGCAAACTTCGTGACTCAGAACAACTTAACCGTATTTTGAAACAGATTGATGAAAATGTAAATAAGTCGCGTACAGCAGAAGATGTTGTCGGGCCGGTTGAATCAGATCCAGAGTACAGATTGATCGTCGAAGCAAATACGCTTGCGGTTGAAATTGATAATGAAATAAGTAACATACACAAGTTTACCAGGGACAAGTTCAACAAGAGGTTTCCAGAGTTGGAGTCTTTAGTTGTGAACCCATTGGATTATGTTCGGACTGTCAAAGAGTTGGGGAACGATGTAGATGTTGTGAAAAATAATGAAGTTCTCCCTACCTTCCTTACACAAGCTACTATAATGGTTGTTTCTGTCACAGCGTCAACGACTCAAGGGTAAGTTTTGAAATAGTACTTTAATTTAAGGCTACACTAGACGTTTTTGACCGTTGCTATAAATTAATGTGTAAAACATGTTTTTCTTTCCAGACAAAAACTTTCACAGGAAGAACTTGAGAAAATTTTTGAAGGATGTGATATGGCTTTACAACTTAACGATATCAAGTCCAAGATCTATCAATATGTAGAGTCCAGAATGGCTTTCATAGCTCCTAACCTTTCGGCTATTATAGGTGCAGGAACTGCTGCAAAACTGATGGGTAATTTGGTAATTATTCTTAAAGGATCCTACCGTTAACTTGCTCTGATCACTATTTTCACAACAAATGTTGGGTTTTATTTTAATCAATAGGAATTGCTGGTGGCTTGACAAAACTTAGCAAAATTCCTTCCTGCAATATACTGGTCTTAGGACAACAGAAGAAAACGCTAACAGGTTTTTCGCAAGTAACAGCTCTCCCTCATACTGGGTTTGTGTATTATTGCGATCTTGTACAAGATTCCCCTCCGGTACGTTGGCCATGAATTGAATGAAAATTAGGGTTAATTTAGGATAGTAAGAGTATATATGGTTGATTTTCAGGATTTACGGAGAAAACTTGCTCGAATTGTAGCGGCAAAATGTGCCCTAGCAGCACGTGTTGACGCATGCCACGAATCAACGGATGGACAAATAGGACAAATGTTTAGAGAAGAAATAGAAAAGAAAATGGAGAAACTACAGGAACCTCCCCCAGTTAAATCAATCAAACCACTGCCTAAGCCAGTTGATCCCCCCAGAAAGCGCCGTGGAGGTAAAAGAGTGCGAAAAATGAAGGCCAGATATGCGGTTACTGAACTTCGCAAACATGCAAATAGAATTACATTTGGTGATGTAAGTGAACTTATACGAATCATTTTTTAAGCTTAACATCATGCGTACTTAATTAACATGTTATTACTATATTTATGTTTCAGATCGGGGAAGATGCTTACCAGGATGACTTAGGATATAACAGAGGAATGCTGGGGAAAGCTGGCGCAGGAAAAGTTAGAATGGCGCAGATTGACGAAAAGACAAAAGTTCGAATTTCTAAGACTCTTCAGAAAAATCTACAAAAACAACAAGTTTTTGGAGGAACGACTACCGTAAAACGACAAATTTCTGGAACTGCCTCTAGCATAGCATTTACACCGCTTCAGGTACGTCAAACATGTAAAATAGTTCTACGAATGCTATTCCTCATTCAAAATTATGTATAGGAACTTACTCAAATAACTTTGTTTTTTTAACCAAAACAGGGATTGGAAATAGTTAATCCATTAGCCGCAGAAAAGAAAGTAAGCGTGGCGAACGCTAAATACTTTTCAAACACTGGAACGTTCCACAATATCAAGAAGGACTCTGACGCATGAGTTTGAATATTTTTTTTTCTTGTGATTATCTCAAGTTAAATTATTCAAGTAAGGAGAATACTTCCTTACTAATATAAAATAATATGTTCAGTTTTATGAAAAATAAAATATATATTTCCTCTCATATTCGTTGCATAAGTGGATTTAGATTGCCTTTATATAAGTGAAATTGATCAACAATGGAAGTCACGATAATTTCAAACAGGGAATGTTTGCTGTA
>JAANSQ010002541.1:0-11744 GCA_036850885.1 Lepidocyrtinus dapeste | reverse complement strand
ATTCCTAGTGGCTGGTTTCTGTTATATTCAGTTTCTTAAATTGTCCTTTGCGTATGTAATCTCAGTTTTTGACTCTTTGTACTTGGTAAAACTGTAACGCGGAATAGAATTTTCCTGATTTTAATCAGTACCATAATTTAGCGTGTCAAACCAACTATTGTTGCGTAGGAAAGAAAAATGCATTTTACATATGGCAAGGAGAAATATTAAACTACAACATTTTCATTTACAAAATATCTCCTTGCCATTGTTTACATGAAATTGCATGAACAAACAAGTACACAGATTCTGTTGAGGGGCATCTATTGGCTGTTATGCTTTTGCAAAATAAAAAGCTGGAGGCATTCTACAACTTCGAACTACCTAATAATCTTTTAATCATTTGCAATTTATCTCTTCCATTCGAAATTTGCGTTAAAAATAGTCAAAATCAATTTCTACTTTTGGGATTTAAGAGGCTACTCAAGGATCCATCGAGATTCCTACACCACTGCCTGGAGCCCCACCATAAGGGTTGCCAGAAGCCAAAGGAACAGAAGCCGTACTGGGGTCATAGGCAGCTAAGAAAGTAAAATGCATAAATTCCCCACTAGCTATACAAAATAAAGCTATTATGCGATTTTAGTTCACTCCAGTAGACTTACGAGGAGCCATTGTTGTGCCTCCAATTGTCGTTACAATCGGATTACGTGCCCGAGCCCTATCCCGAGCTTTTTTCATGATCCAAAATTTAATACCAACCCCAACTATTGCAGCTACGAGAAAAATGCCTAGAACTACACCTAGCACTATATAATCATTCCTAAGAACACATCGAGTCAGTAAGATTAATCAAAGTCTGTAAATATTGATCTTATTCTCTAGATCAAACCTACTTCTCCCATTTTTTCGGCGTTTGAGAAGTTCGATTCCTTTTAATCTCTTCACATTTCAAGTCATCCTGTGCATCTTTACACTGTTTAATGTATCTTGCATTTGGGCAGTAGCTAATTGAAATTTGAAGTACGTCATCAGTCTATACGGTCATTTACCAGATTCGTTTGCGAATTAAATTATGTGTGAAGGTTCTACTTACTTGTCACAGCCATAATCATACTTAAAATCCTTGGGTTTCAGTCTGGCACAATTTTTATCGAGTTGTTTCTTTTCACAATATTTTCTGTCCTGTTCGGAATAAGCAAGGCAGTCGCTAAACATATTGCAAAAGAGTTCATTAATTTCGCACGTAGATAATAAGCGAATAATAACTTGAATGTATCGGCAGGCAAAAATTCGTCACCTGGCGCAGTCAAAGTCGATGGCTAGTATAAGCACTACAAGGAGTGACAAGTGGCTTAAGATAATGAGTCCTACTCCTGTAAACCCTCTCATGATTTGGCGAATTCTCCTGCAAAGGACACTTCTCCTGACTGGAGTGGCTGGTAGCTCCCGATGTTGTTCAGCTTCTCAGATTTCCCATCCTAATATAGAAACATGCAAAAAGTCTGTGGAGTACTATTTCCCCCATTTTTAATCAAGACGGTACTCAATAAGATAAATAATCGACTGTTTCTTAGTGAAGAAAAACATTTTTTCAGCTATTATTTCGCCTTGGCTAGCGATCGATTGCCCAACATTTGACGTCTTTTTTATGTCTAAAGGTCCAATTATTTATTCATTTAAAATTTGTGTCTTTCATTGAAAAATTTCGATTAAAATAGCCAAAGTCAATTTCTACTCTTGGGACTGAAAAGACCACTCAAGAGTCCACCGAGATTCCCATACCACCTCCTGGAGCACTCTCAAAAGCCGCAGGAACCGAAGCCGTACTGGGGTAAAAGGCTTCTAAGAAAATCGAACTAGGCTAATAGTTATACAACTTTACGTAATTAAGGGATTCAAGGTTACGCCAGTGGACTTACGAGGAGCCATTGTTGTACCTCCAATTGTTGTTGTAATCGGATGACGTGCCCGAGCCCTATCCCGAGCTCTTTTCATGATACAAATTTTAACAACGATTCCGACTATTGCAGCTACAACAACGATGACTATCGCACAAATAACTACTATACCACCGGGACTAAGCAAATTTTGTGGAGTCAGTACGATTAAAAATTAATTGAGTTTGATTCTGTCCTTTAGGAAAAACCAACCTTGTCCATCCTCCCCATTCAGCAGTTCGATTCGCTTTTAGTTCTTCACATTTAAGGTCACGCTGTGTATTTTCACAGTCTGACTTGTATCTTGCTCTGAAGCACTCACTAAATGAAATTCAAAGTCTGTCATGTCATCAGTCTATAAGATAACTACCAGAAAGGTTTGCGAATGAAATTATTTATGTGTGTAGGTTCTTCTTACTTGTCACAGTTGTACTCAATCCTTTTGGGGGAATAAGAATGAGTATTACATCTCATTCTATATCCTTGCGTCTTATGACATTCCTCTCGGTCTATACGTGAACTATAAGCTTCACAATCGCTAAACATTTTTCAAAAGAGGAAAGTAATAATTAATATTACGGAGAATAAGCGGATAACTTAAAAGTTGTTTACTTGTTGCAGTTAAACTGGTAGCCCAGCACCAGCACCACAAGTAGAGACAAATGGCTTAAGCTGATGAGCCCCACTCCTATAAAACCTCTCAACATGATTTGGCGCATTCTCCTGCAAAAAGCACTGTTCCTGGAGGCTTGTACCTGATATTATTTGGCGTCTCGAAATGCCCATAGTGAAAGACTAACAGACTCAGGAGGATAAATAAACTATTGTTTCTTGGTGAAGATAAAATATTTTGGTAAGAGAAAAGACATAATTCAACCGAGGGACTAACTTGAAAACACAGTGTGAGCCCAGTCCATACTTCCCTTGAATTTTGTGGACGATACCCTCCATGAATACGCTATATGCTTTTGGTGGGTAGAACGAACGAATAGATTTCAAACGAATTACGATGACGTCAGCTTTCCATCAGTTTCATTGTTATTAGGGACACATTAAATTGATTTTAATTTTAATTGACCTTATTTTCCCAGGTACATATTGCCGCATGAATTAAACGCATAAATGACCTCCTTTCAAAATATTTCGTGAAGCATATGAGCCCAATCAGGTTTTAATTAAAAGACAAGTTCAATAATCCGTACTTTTATTTAGAAACGATTTTTGTTTTTATTTTGTTTTGGTATCATCTTAATTTTATAAATCCGTTTCACTTTATAACAATGAGTTTCTTAAATAGTTACTAACTTACATAAGTATTAACAATTGAACAGTAATTTTATGACACTGTCGTTCTATTTATAACTTTCTCAAAGTAGAGTAGTCTAAAAATTGGTCTAGCTACCGGTTTTGTTACGAGTTCAAAAGACAAATTAAGTATCAAAGCTCTCGTGAAGTTTTCTTAGTAGAAATGCCATCTTGACCTACAGAAGCTAATTAAAACTTTTCAAATGTGACTTGAAAATAAAAACATTGTGCGTGATCATAAGTAAAAGTAAACCCATTGGACGGAACAGAACAAAGTACTTTAAGCGTGATTAAGTTAGTAAAACCATAAGAAATTAAAGCCTAGTAAATAAGTATCATAACAGATAATTAAAAATACGAATACAAAAACATTTAAATATTATGTGATTTTAAACAAGTTTAAAAAACATTTCCTTATCTACTTTCAGGTAATCCGATTGTTAAAAAATACTGGTGACTATTATGTCTTGATATCTTAACTCATGTAATTAATTTAAACGAGGAAATATTAAAACTTTAACTGTACATTAAGTCTACTCTTTGAGTTGCAGTAGAACTTAAGAGAAAGTAAGAGCAAGTACAAAATGGCAGGTATGGCTTTTTTGTAGGGTATATTTTTGTAAAATCAATTACAGTTTGAGTGACAATTGATGATGCGTCACTTAGATGAATATTTAAGAACCTTTAATCTCTTGTTAATCTACGGATATAATTTACGTGGCATCGTCACCTGCTCTAGTGTAGAATATGCAGGTGAAAGCAAAAAACACAATGGCGACAATCATCACAGTCATGGAAGGGCTAATTTTGGAGCTGCCTGCGAAAACTGGACAGTATGGACATTGATAGGACCCGCAAACTTGGCAAATGTCCAACATGTACAAATCCAGTGTTTCGAATATGGTCTCGTTAAAGCGCTCCGGTGCGTAGTAGTCATACACACGTATTGGCAAGTAGCGAGTCATGTTGGCCACCGGGTACCACCTCTGTAACGTGAAGTTCACGCAAGTCGGATTGATTTCCAGCTGAGAACAAAGGAATTAAACCATGTCAGAGACATTAAGTTAATGACTAGAGTGGAGTGCTTCCTTTTGCACTTTCTCTCCATAAACAATACAATGTCGTGATTTATTTTGTTGCAAAGTGTTCTATTCCGTGTTATTCTGTTCCACTTACGTAGTCAAAGTAGAAAATTACTTTCTCCGGGAAGTATCTCGCACGACGTAGCGTCGGCACGGATCCGTACATTACGTAATCATCTAGTTTCTTCTGATGCACGAAATAACCCGTGGGAACTGTTACCTCTAATACTGCCATACCTGAACGCTCCGCTTCCTCCATGAAAGTCCATCTACATGATACAGACAAAACCAAAATTTATTTAGTGAACTTTCACCGCAAATGGCAAAAACTTTCTTATTCAAAATTCAAAAAACTTCTGTGTTTTGGTACCGTTGGCAAACCCAATAGTCAATCAAGGATGCGTTTCTGCCAGCATAACGAGCTTCAGGCACAAGAGAGAAAGCTCGTACGGGAGGTTCAGTGATAAATCTAAAAAATCAGCCATTGATTATCTAAATGAAGCTCTAAAAATATACATTTCAACTTAGTATTTTACTCACCGATCTCGATCGACGCCGTACTGCGCCTGCATTTGTAGAAGAGCATATCCGGCTCCTTTCACTTGAACTTTTACGCTTCCGTATGCATTGGGAATCTATCGGGGGAAATGAAAAACGTCTTTCATCACAACCTACTTTCTCAAAGTGAGACATAACTCATATTCACGCAATACTCCCATCATAATCATCTCCACTCACATTATCGCCTCATTTTTTCCCTTTTTGTGGGCACATAAATCAACTTATTTTTTTTTCATTTCAAGTGCGAAACTAACCTTAAGAACTTTCCTAAGGGATAACTGATCCGCATTGATGCGGAACGTTGTAACAATATCTGGTATAGCGACAGCCTCAATGGTCACAGTCAAATCGGTCACATTCTTGATGTTTGAGCGGATGGAGAAATCAATCAGGGCTTTCATCGCTGCCGCAGTATCCTACAAAAATAGAATTCTCATTACGTGTTCCAGCAAGGGCCAGGAAAACTCATTTCTATTTCCAGAATGATACCATATATCAAGACTGATATTAATATTGACCTGTGTTGACGCCCAACCACCATCGTAGAGCCTTTGACTGTTGAGCCATCTCACGATACGTTGCATGAGTACCACTTCCTGCCTCGCCACGTACACCATCAGAGCATAAGACGTGGTCTCGATATTACTCGCGTCATGCTTATGAGGCAGGCGGGGGAGCAAAAACGGTTTGTTATTTTCCAGCTTGTAATCTGGCGTGGGAACACGCTCCTTCCCCCAATATTCCAAGTCGTCTTTTTCACACAGAAAGAAAGTAGTTTTTTATACTACGTCGTAAAATTTGTTTACCTATTGCATTATACTGTTTTCCAGTTTCTTCCCTACCTGATTGCTGTTTCGCACCGGAGAGTATGATAAACGCAGCGTCTGCTTTTGAACTTTTTGTGAGCATGAGGACATAAGCAACAAGAGCGATTTGATATGGATCCGTAGTGTATTTCAGTTGGTCTACTTGGATTTCCAGGTAGTTTATAGCTTTCTGCCTAGCCACCGCTACTCTCGGACCGATCACCTTTGAGAAAAAAGAACAAATATTTTTGTAAAAATATGAATAAGCTCTCCTGTCAAAATCCATTTCCTGATTTTATGACCAAAATAAAATTGCTTCAGGAAAGAAAATAAAGTGGCACTTACTCCAGGCAAATCCTTGACTTTATGTAGGGCCATGAGAACATGAGCAGTTAAAGTGATATTGGGTGAATACACGTTCCCCAGATATTCTTCAGTGTCATTCAAACGTCTATTGCTGTAAGTAGATACTTCGTAAAAAGATCCCTGTTCCGTTTGATAATCCAACAGCCAATGGACTGCTCTGCCTATAACCTATTTTCCAGAAATGATAGGAAATGCAATGAAACTGGGGCAAGGTGAGAAAACCCATTTTATATTCGCTTACGTTATGATCAATGTATAAAAAGTTTTCCCATTCGTTGAAACTGGCTTCGGCAAATACCCTTGCGCAATACGAGGTCACCCAGACGCTCGAAGCGGAATTATTCCTGGAGGAAAAAACCCACATAAACAATTTAAATTAAATCAAGATCCGATTCATATTTAACAAGTCTCCTGTTTTTTGTTTACCAATCGCTCCTAAAATGACTGAATGAACCATCCTCCTTCTGGAAACTGAGTTGCCTAAGGTAAAGAGTATTCAAATGAGCGAAAGCATCCCGAGCAACCTTCTTATCCCTTTGATTAGTCAACCGAAGATAAAGCAATGTGTAAAAGTTTGCAGCAAAGCTGAACATGTTTTGTTCCGCGGAATCCTGTAAATATAAATAGGATTGAATTAAACATTAGATTTCCTGACATTTCCTGACAATTTACATTCCTAGTGAAAGTAAGGGGGCAATATAAAATATTAATCTGGGGATTTACCATAGGCTTGTTTATCAAGGAAGAAGCATTAACGGGCATTTCGGGAAATGCTGGTCCAACGACATCTCCCACGACAGATATCTCAGCTAAATTAGAGCTGTATACGTAGTATCTATCAAAGTCGTAGGGAATTATGGGGGATTCTGTTACGTTAATATGCATGTACTGCAGGAAAAACGATCTACTGCTGAGATCCAGCAATACGGCAGTGTGTCTATACTGTGGAACGCCATCCGGCTTGGAAAAAAATTAGAATAAAAAACATAAATTATAGTACAAATTGCTTTCTCTTTGCTTAAACTAAATGTAAACTGCTAGATTGAACTAGTTTCCTACCTCGATTCTAAGCTTCCGAGTGACTTCATCTCTAGCTATTTGACCTATGAGCCTGATATTAACTTCAATTTCACCAATGACTGTAGCTACAATTGGTAAATGAACTTGGACGCTGTCCTGGGCACGGATCCAAATTAAATGCTGATGTTCTCCCATGGACGTACGGGGATTATACGCTTTCACAATTCCGTATGACTCGACATGGATGAATTTGTAATTGGGTGAGTTGGCCAAGACCACCATCACTTCGATGTCTTTCATCATGTAATTGAAGACTGTCACTCTTATCCCTATTTGCTCTCCTTGTCTGCATACTTCCGGCATCTCGACGTTCATAAACAATGGCCTTACTCCAGAATACTGAAAGAGAAAACGGATAAAAATATAATTTCAACCCAAATTCTATTTTTATAATGATGAAAATAATAATTCCTTGCGTCCTCACAATAATAGGTTTACGAAGTAACCCAAATCCAGACTTGGGACTGACTCCAATCGAAGAAACCATCCACAAAGCTGGTCTCTCTGGAACAGGAAGGCTAAATATGCTATATCCATGTGGACCAATATTTAGATCCTTCCAGAGCCACACATTTTCATACAAACGCAGCATACGGTTGAACCGATGAAGCTTAAAGTCTATTAATTCCGTTTCGTTGAACCATTTACCTATGACATTTCAAAAAGAATCTCATCATGTATCCCTAGCCTCCTGGTCTTATTACAGTCTCTCATTTCATCATGATATAACATTTCATACAATTTGATTCATCTGTGCCATCGGAGCAGTCCCTAATGCCGTCGCAGCGTCTTTCCACGAAGTAACATCCTCCAGTTAGACAAGCATATTGTCCAGCAGTCTCATTGCAATAATCCAGACGTCTAGGTAATGGAATGTCACTGAACACGACCAAGTCAGAGTATCTGTGAAATTCATAAAAGTGATGATATCAAAACCATACGTAGCATCCTTTTATCTTTCCATCTTTTCATTCTTCACTCCACTCCCAACAGGATTCATATCTAAAGTTTCATCTAGAGTTCTTACTCAAAAGTTCTATTCGCGTCGATTCCAAAAGTATGAGCTGGGAAGTATGCGATCTCATCTGGCAGTCCTTCTCGCGAGATCCATCTATGCATTAAAGTTCCATTCGAGTTTTCGTCAAAAGTAATCATTTTGCTTAAGACCTGCAAACGATAGACCAAAGAGGAAACCCTTTAATAAAAAAACTTTTCAGGAGAAAGCTAAAGGATTATATACTTTCAAAACCTTTCTACAAAATATATTGTTCATCTCCACACAAAATGAAAATTATTGAAAATGAAAGTCTCCTAAATAAACACTTTTTTGAAGTGTACGTACCTCCCCGTAAGAAATATCATTTCCTGCTTGCATCGTATAAAACGCCGCATCCACTCCAGAGAGACCAACATATGCCCCAGGCTCTCCCCGGATTATAACTTCAACAATGTTGTTTGTTTTCTCCTTCTTGTTGTTTATTTGAACGGTGAACTAAAAACATAAAAAAAAACTTTTATGAACTCCTCCAATATTTTTTAGGAAACATTAAAGACTCTAGAAAAAAGTTGAAATCTTAAATGTCTCCAATATCTTTCATCTCAAATTTACACCCAAAAAAAGGATAAAATAGCTTACGTTATTACGGGAGATGCCATTAACGGGGAAAGTTAATGAGTCTGCGACCACATCCCCATATCTGGAAATGTGATAGACAACTATTGTCGCAGCAGGAGCCATCTGAGGAGACACGGAAATAGCGAAAGTCCTAATGGAAGCGTCCATAATCTCACTCCCGCTGAGGAGGATTACACCCTTAGACATAATGAGGTAGGAAAAGCGATCCATGTAGAAATTGCCTCGCACGTGGAAGATTATGTATTCTCCAACCTAAAATATTTCAAAAAGTGGGTTTGAATTTGGGTGTTTTAAAGCCATTCCTAAGCTTTCCACCTTCAATGACATTGTTATCATCAGTTTAAAAATGAGTTTAACCTTGGGTGCATCCGTAGAGGAAGAAACTCGAATGTGTCTATTTTTTGGGGAGAAGTGAGCCACAGCTACTACCTCCGCAGTGGCAGTCTCCTGATACTGATTATTGTAGATTGCGTATATTCTCACTGATTGAACTTCATTTATGAGTTGTGATAGCTGGCGGGTTCGTTCTGGAACTGGAAAGAAATGACGCATTTAGAGAGAGCATGACAAGACAAAAAAATGCTTTTTAAGAGTTTCAAGAATTTTGAGCTTTGCCTCTCCAATTCTTCACTTGATTGACTTTGACTCAAAAAAGTAACGAAAGTTCTTTAGTCTTACCTCCCAACTCCTGTTTCAAATCAATTGTGACTTGCCACACGCCCGGTGAGTTACGGAGCATTTGAACATGTCTAGAGTTTAACCTTCTCCTACCTCCCCCACGCATTATGACTTCCGGTTGTATTTCTAGATTGGATGTGAGCAAACGCTCGAACAGCAAGGGTGATCCATCATGATACGAGATAGTCAACTGCAATATAAACATCAAACACCGTTTTATTGACAATAACCATTTTTCCAAAAAAAACATGTTTATTTATTTCAAGTGGGTTTAGGGATTTTTTTCCCTGGATAAAAAATGAAAACTGTAATTGCAACATGAAATTGGGGGAACGAGCAGTTTTAATCAAAAATAAATCAAATTATCATCGAGAGTAATCTTTAATGGGATGTCTCATGCTAAAAATTGAAGGATATTCGTTCCCTTCCCTCTTTTTTGATGAGTGTTGAAAAGTCAAAACTTACGTAGCATGTGAATGGCATACTAGGCTTGAAGACCTGAGGGGTGCCTCCAAGAAATTGAAGCATCAGACTGGAATTAAAAATCCTCGCTTTGGAATATCCCATCTCTACTTCATTCCAATAATGGTCCCCCACTTCAGCTCTCACCTCCACCTCTACGTTATCCAGGACTGTGACGCTACGTTCAATCTCCCACATGGGGAACTGGAACTCATAATGTCCCTTGAACTGTACAGAAATATAATTCATTTTTAACGATACCATCTCTACACATTTTGTACTTAATGGCATTCCATTCGTATGCAGTCGTATGTAATTATTAAAATCAATCTATTTTTCATATTTATGCTGTCCACTCTTTCCGAAAAGAGTGAATTATGTTCTCCAGGAAAATATTGTAATGTACAGAAGGACTTACGTCTGGATCATAAATTGTTAGTCTGGGGTATTGGTCATACAGACTCGAGCTTCTTAGGGAAGGGAGTGGCCTTCCCGGCGTAATAATCGGGCGGATTATGGCAGTAATTGATAAATTCCCTCGGACCGGACCTCCATGAGTAAAGTTTGCTATAACTTCGCCCTTCAGTACGTAGTCCGTATCGAATGCAAATGCTGGCATTGTTACATTGACCTGAGTGTAAGCAAAAATAAAACAAATCCATAAGAGGAAGCGCATACTCATGCACCATGTCGCGCACTCTTAATATCTTATATCTCCACCCGACATAAAACTCGGCTATAAAGTTCCCTGTCAACTTTCGCAATTAAATTAATTGTGTGAATATAAGCATTCTCTTACCTCGAATCTAGGCTGGTAGTACTCCTCCACAAGAAACTGTTTCTCTTCGATTTGTTGGAGGGCTTGAACTCTAATAGTATAATTTCCGTAAATGGGCTGGTCCGCCAGTTGGTAGTTTAAGCTCACAGCCCCAAAATTGGACTGTATAAAAAATATAATCGTTTGGTGATGATATGATAATGGTTTTATGTGAGCTTGACTTTTTCCCTTACGCTCAGCCCAAGTTTTAGGAATAAAATTAAATATTTTTTGTCTAAAAATGGGAGCTGGTGTAATAAAATATGTTTATACCGTTCGGGATAACCACCTTCGCACAACATTCCCCCTCGGATCGAGCATGTATACGTCCACAGCATCATCAAATGCTTTCAATGCTGTGTTTATGGGTATCGCACGGAACCGCACTGGAAAAGAAATGATAAAACATATTTTTAAACAAAACTTCTACCTTTGCATTCTCGTGACATTTATTATGACCATTATTTCCTTTCCAAGACATTCCTATAACCATAAAAAGCATTGGACATTGCTCAATCGTTCCATGCAGGTTTAGATTGAATCGGAATGTGTTTTAGAGCTCATTTATTGCTTTTTTAAAATCAGAAACAGCTTGCTATATCGTAAAAATGAAAGCCATACAAGAGCACAATACAAATCCTTGTGATCATCAACGTTCAAAATGTAAGCGTGTGGAAGAGAGAAATGTTTTCTGGAATATTGTTCCATAATCTTCCTTTGAGTTGCCAAAAATAAAGCTAAACTTTTCTGAACAGAGTATAATATCTTTATCCCACGATACCCCAAAGGAGACGTTTGGAGATGTCGACTCAATTAAATTTCGATTTTGAACTGAGTTGACACATGACATATGCTCCATCAGTAAGGATAATTTGTCCCGCATTGTAGCTCCCTCCTTCACAAAACAACAAAACGAAGCCAATTTCCCTTGAACTTTAGCTGTGTGTAACCGTCAAATTTAAAAATGAGTGGGTTATTCCCAACCATTTATGTTTCAGAACGAAACCACAATATCCAGTTCCTTAAATTCTT
>JAANSQ010002540.1:0-11747 GCA_036850885.1 Lepidocyrtinus dapeste | reverse complement strand
ATAAGATATTGGCCTTATGATTTCCGTGATTGTTAAAACTCAAACTCAGCTTGTTTCTTGCAAATAAGAAATAACTTTCCCTTGTCGTTGGAACTAATTAATTTATCAATATTACGGTGTAACAAATAATGGCAGAAATCAAAGCAGGCAATGACCACCCTCATGTAGTTTCCTTAGCCGATGATATCAACGATAGACATGAACCTTCCTCCGAAATGCCAATCCATAATGACACTAGGTCTGAAAAAGATACTTTGTCAACGCTTCCTAAATATCCGACACATGGGGTAATAGGGTAAGTTTTGTTCATTTATTGTTACTCCCTCATATCATGAATGAATCAATTACCATATATTCCTTTTTTCTTTGAATTCACAACTCACTAAATTTTATAGGGACTCTGACCCAGAATGGCTTGACATTTTTCATAGCTCCAAGAGCCTCAAACCTCACTTAAATGATAACTTCCGTCGTCAGAAATTTGATTTCCATGAAACCTACGAAAAGCAATTTGACCGAGATGGAAAAGTAGTGTACAACCCTACCCCGATTCCTGGCCTCTACAATTTATGGCATCAATATAAGGGACTCAAGACCTCAGATTTCTACGAAATCGACCCTAACTTGCCAACTCGTTTCAAGAACCCTTTCGTTGTTACAAGGGTACGGGTGTGAAAAGAGCGAGCACCCATTGTTTCAAACAACTTCCTCTACCTATGGGAAACTACCTCCAACAGTACATGAGGTACCGATTGTCTACCATGGGCTAAAAAATACTTTCACCACGCATTTGGCAAGTACTGGGATGCCAAAGAACCGTTCATTAAACATTAAGTAACTTCTAGGAAGTAAACTGCATGAGATTTATTTTTAGAAGAATGTTATTGTTATTATTGCTCTTTTAATGTGCAAACATTGCAATTTTATATTTCAATATACAAATACTTTTTACAAACAGTTACAAGCAGTTTATGATGATACCGATTAGAAATTTTAAGTTGCGTTTGCGTTAATCCGTCTATCTTCTTGATTTTACTGGTACAAGACTGTTANCGTCTATCTTCTTGATTTTACTGGTACAAGACTGTTACTGGGTCCATCATTTTATCAATGCCAATGTTCATTAAAGAAATTCAATAAAAATATACATGAGTTTTAACTGTCTTCGGAAAATGTCAACTTTCTGTTTAATTGATTCTAGCCTGTTCTTTCGGCATCACCTTCAGCTTAACATGGTTTGAAACTACAGGACAACGATACGACGGTACACATACTTGAGTAACCTACATATCTTAACTACGTAGTTTTGCACTGATCGGGTATCATCAAAAATCAAAATCACATCTATGATGATTACTGAATTTTACTGCGTATTATCTTTCTTCGTCTTATAATCCTGAAGAGCAGCTCTGATAGCGTCTTCCGCCAACATGGAGCAATGAAGTTTGACCGGAGGAAGGCTCAGCTCTTTCGCAATATCAGTGTTCTTGATTCGCGCAGCTTCATCCAAGTTCTTCCCTTTAATCCACTCGGTGGCCAAAGAAGAAGAGGCGATTGCAGACCCACAACCGAATGTTTTAAATTTTGCGTCAATGATTTTTCCATCGTCATCCACTTTAATTTGGAGTTTCATCACGTCCCCACATGCTGGAGCTCCGACAAGACCAGTGCCAACATTTTTATCGTTCTTATCCATAGAACCGACATTTCGAGGGTTTTCGTAATGGTCAATTACTTTATCGTGGTACTGACAGGAGAGGGTGATTTGTGGTACCGACATTGATCTTCCACGACCTGCTGCAAAGACTGTTTGACGGGTTAGTCCGGCACATGTTTTTAAAAGTGACTGGGCCATGATTTTCTAGTTTTGGGGGTTTCTGGTCTGCTACCTTCAAAACAGAATGAGTTAGTGACGAAACACCACACAAAAGAGTATATTTGCCAAATAAACGATAAAACTTACGGAATTTTTCGTCGACCTTTGTTTACTATTTAATCACAGAAGATAATTGTAGGTAAATCTTTTGTAGATCTATAACTTTGCCGTGTCCTTCAAACACAACTTTTTCATCATCACGCAAAATGTGAACTTAAATGTGAACTGTCTGTGTGAGTCTGAACACATCCATGTGATCGTACTATCCAAAACAGTAATAGCAATAGCTCTTTATGTACATTTGCACATTGCAGGAGCAAGAGGAGGCAAGGCATTACGCTATTACGCATGAGAGTAGATGGTATAATCAAATCAATAAATTACGTGTACATAGTTATACACTAACACGCGGAACAACGAACAAGTTTTTGTTATTATCTCGTCGTAACTTTGTGCTTTCATAGGAGTCAATTGAATATCTTTGAGACTGAGACAAAGACATTATGAATGAGTACAAAAATGAATTGTTGATTTGCTATGAAACCATACAAATCACAAATAAATGCAATTTTATATTTGTTCGGTCTAAAATCGTTTGTCTTGGAGTAAAAACTTTCGCTTCTACCTATCGACATTTTACCATAAGCGCTTACTGTATTTCTAACCGCTATACTATCACTTATACGTCAAAACGGAAGCCGTTAAAATTTATCAAAACTCTAGAATAATGAGTGTGGCAGATTCTGCTTGGTATGTTGACTATAATTAATAACAATTACTTCTAAAGCATTTGACTTCGATCTAATACTTGGCATCCGATATGATAATTATTTTAACCATTTAGCCCTAATCTTGGGGCGGGATTAAAAAGTATTCCCGACCCAAAGCCTTGTCCTCCTGGACCAATTTCTTCAGAAGAATTCAGAAAGAATGGGCAAAAATTAGTGGATTGGGCAATAAACTACATGAAAACATTGAGTGAACGTACGCCTACTCCAAATTTGAAGCCTGGGTGGCTTAGAAAAGTTGTCCCATCTCAGGCTCCAGTGAAGGCGGAATCTTTCGACCAGGTTTTGAAAGATATTGAGGCCGTTGCTGTTAAGGGGGTAAATTATTACAGATTTTGCTGGGAGTGAAAGCAAACTTTAAGGCTTACTTAATTATATTGTTTAAAGATGGCCCATTGGCAACACCGACAGTTCTTTGCTTACTTTCCGGCAGGAAACGCGTGGTCGTCTATTTTAGGGGATGTACTTTCTAACGCTGTAGGATCGAATGGAACAAACTGGGTACATCAACGTTTTTTTTAAATTCAACTAAAATGAGACTACTTAATGTAGGATTGGCATTCAATTGGTCTACAGCATTCATGTCCAGTAATAACAGAACTGGAAACATTAACAATGGATTGGTGCTGTAAATTTTTGGGACTACCGTCCTTTTTTCTGTCCAGTTATACTGATCCGGAAAGCCAGGGTCAAGGAATTTTGCAAGTCAGTCAGAATACATTTAATTTTTTCGAGAGAAAACATGCAGCGCAATTATTAAAAGGCTTAAATGGATTAATTAGTGCTCTGCATCAGAGGCAATTTTTTACTCCATGCTTTGGGCGCGTCAAGACGCCATCATGAAACTTAAAAAGCAATATCCGGACAAACCGAAAGCCACGTTGTTGAATATGCTGGTTGCTTACTGTAACAATGAATGCCATTGTTGTGTCGAGAGAGCTGCGATGATGGGCTGCATTCGAATAAGAAAGTTGAAGGCTGATAGCGTTGGAGGTAAAGGGTAAAATTGAAATTAGATGAAAACATTTTCCAGCAAATCGATGATAACTTTTCAATGAAAAAACTACTTCAAGAGTTCAATTAAGTGTTCGATAATAATTTTTTCAGTGATTCGAAGTCACACTTTACGAAATGCGATTATTGAGGACCAAAAGAAAGGGCGCATTCCGTTCTTTCACTGTGCCATAATAGGATCAACTGGTATTACTTCTTGTGATGATTTGATGGAAGTTGGTCCAGTGTGTGCAAAATATGGAATATGGCTGCACGTTGATGCGTAAACCTCAAAATGCTATTTATTTTTTAAATCATAAAACTCTAGTTTGTAGTTTAATCTTAATTAAACAGTTTAATCTTCACTTTTAAAATAGTGCTTACGCTGGCTCTTCATTCGTTTTACCAGAATTGAGTCATCTCAAACAAGGATATGAAGTAAGAATTAATATAACTTTACTGTTTTCATAGTGTAACCTACTATGTCACATATGATTACAGTACGTATGGTCTACAAATATAAATACAAACAAGTGGATGATGACAAATTTTGAAGCGTCTTTGCACTGGTTAGCAAGCTATTTAATCCATGTGTAGAAAATAATTTTAAACAATCTCCTGAAACGTTTAAAATGAACAGGATAAGATTCAGACAAAAAGCAGTCGACGCAATGGCAGGTCCAAATGCAAATCTTCCCCAGTATAAAAACGGCGTTGGACCGGATCTTAAAGTAAGGAACTAATAACATTTGTAGAGTATTTCAGGAAATTCAGTTTGACCAAAATATTGATTAAATTATAGCACTACGGAGTTGCATCAACAAGGCGTTTACGAGCAATTAAACTTTGGGTAATGATGATTCTAAGAAAAAGGGGCAATATGAAATAAAGCATTGGATTGGATTGGCAGTTTTCCATGGATTTGATTTAGGTAATTGGTTTTTAAACTTATAGTTTGTCGTGAGAAACTACGGAGTTGAAGGAATCAGACGATATATTCGGAATCACATCAATTTGGCGAAACTATTTGAGGTTTACGTGAGACGGGACTCTCGTTTTGAACTTTGTGGAGGTCCATTCAGATTCGGGTTGATTGCTTTTAGGTTAAAGGGCTATAATTCTTTGACTTCGAGATTGTTAGACGCCTTGAACGCGTCACATAAAATCCATATGGTTTCCAGCCATTTTCATGACAAAGTCGTTATAAGATTTGCCCTTTGTGCGGAGGATGCCGATGAACGTGATATTGGTAATCATAAACTTTACAAATCTGATAAAACTTGTTAATTTGCGATTTAGAAAAACTGTTTTTGTGCATTAGATAAGGCCTGGCGCACAATAGATGAGTATGCGTCCGTGATATTGCGTGAATATGAGCGAGAACATTCTAAAGACTTGGCGATGAAAGCTGTCTTCAATAGCCAGCACATTCATGATGACATGTTGGATATTATTGGAGATGAAAACACTGCTAAGGAGGAAGCTGAAGCCGCTGGCGTGCTGAAAAACCTACGACAATCTTTGGCAGAGGATAATATTACTAATGTGGGACATACAACTGCTAGCGATGGATCTTGGGGTCACGCAGATGATGATTCATTTGACAAGTTTGATCGCTGGCTCCAGGACCATCCAATGACAGCTTGGGCACCGCCAGAGGCAGATGAACAAGGAGCACCTCAGGAACAATCTATGCTTTTCTTGACCACGATTGCTGCAACTATTAATAACATTATCAAAACGAAAAACAAGAGGCATGCATCGATTTAATTAATCTAAATATTTAATAAGCAGCCTGATAACAATAACAATTCAATGAAAATAAGAATGAAAAGTTTTAGCAGAAATAAAGAAGTCTAGAAGGAGCAGTAAGCTTTATTCTGAATGAACCAAACTATTAAGTCGCTTAAAATTACCCAAAGTTCTGAATACCGGTTTCTCTTTCTCCTAAACGTTTCAAAATGCGACGGGTCAGCGCTCATTTGAGGGTTTAAATAAGTAGTCTGCTTTAGCTAACGAAATTTTTACAAGTGTTTGTTCAACACTACTTCAATGTATAAAGAAAAATGCGAACACTTTAAGGATGTCAAAAATCAAAAACTTGGTATCTAAACATGAAACAAAGATCTGCTTGTTTACTAGGTTAACAGTACATTTTAATGGAATAAGTTAATTTAATAAATGTTTTTAAAGAATATTAATTGGAAGAAACACTTTCCTTGAAGAAAGTATCGTCTAGGTCTATGGTGTAGTAGAAGTAGCAGCAGTAGTCGCTGGCATACTTGTATTTCCTGCGGTGGTTGCAGAACCTCCCGGCAGTGGGATGTTAATTGGAATCCAAGGAATCCATCCGGGTAAGATGACTAAATGAAATAGCACGTGATTGGCACACAAATTAAAGTATCCTAAGATCAGTAAATTACATTATATATATAATTTTTGTAAAGACTTACACCGTGGACGCATAGGTGATTCGCTTAAAGAGTTACGGTCCATATCCTGTGTATAAGAAAAATATTCAGAAGTTTAAAATTGGTTTATTTAATTTTTGATTGGCACACAAATTAAAGTATCCTAAGATCAGTAAATTACATAATATAATATATAATTTTTATAAAGACTTACACCGTGGACGCATAGGTGATTCACCTAAAGAATTACGGTCCATATCCTGTGTATAGGAAAAATATTCAGAAGTTTAAAATTGGTTTATTTAATTTTATAAAGATTACTTGTTTTAGTTAAATTACCTGGGAAGAGCACAAAACCACAAGGGTCAGTAATAAAAATATTTGAAATTTCATCTTGAAACGAACGATAAATTATGGTCAGGAACCGAAAAATTTATTTTTGGAAAACTTGGGGTGAAAATTAAATGAAATTAGGAAGTCAGGCTCAACCAAGCACTGTAGATTGGATGATGTTTGAAAATTTGACTGCCCCTTTTTATATCCAAACTCGGAATTGATATTTCATCTTGAAACGAACGATAAATAATGGACAGGAACCGAAAAAATTTTTTGGAAAACTTGGAGTGAAAATTAAATGAAATAAGGAAGTCAGGATCAACTAAGCACTGTTGATTGGATGATGTTTGAAAATTTGACTGCCCCTTTTTATATCCAAACTCGGAATTGATGCCCTTGAGTTGCATTATTTATTCGCTGATTTCTCTACTTTGAAACCTAGCAAGTGGTTGAATACATAGAATCTGCTGGAAGGCCGTTATAATTACTGCTTAAATAAATCTGTTAAACTAGTATACATGCTCTCATTAACTTTAAAATCGACATTTACATGTACGCACTTTTATTGAGGGTATGTCAATGTTTGTTAGTTAAAAATGGTGGGTGACATCCCACGGTCAAATCCATGCCGTTTCAAGGTAATTGTCTATAACTGGAGTTCTATTAATATAAATGTAGTTTTCAAAAGCGTGAAAAACCTCGATTAGTTTACTGTTTAGTATGAGTCCATTCATGTAATCATGCAAAATCATTTGAGTCCTTAAATTTTAGTTACATAATACAAGGAATTTTAGGTACCTGATTGTTTTTCATTATGCAGACTCTAAACAATTGAAACTATTCAGGAGAATCAATCCAAGAAAATCTTTCTACATGTGCATTCAATTAAACCATTTAAACCCCAAAACAAAAGCATATTAACAAACATTGTGATCTCTTTCAGTCAGAGTTGTATTCACTTTCTTAGAGCATTGTCCACAGTTAACCACACCATATTTCAATAAGCCAATTAGAGCAGATTACTCTTCCTGATTATTTGTTCGCTGTTCACATTCTGACAAGCATCTTATGCAAATATGTTGAACGGTTAGCGATAGATAGTACTTTTTACACGTAAACTTGTGAAAAGGTTTGTTCGCAGTCTCATTTCTTTGTTCTGCTTTCCGCATGGCAAAGATTGACATTTGCACATGAGCAAGAGGATAGAGGAAGATACATTTTTTCATATATCATTGCAGGATTTAAGTCTTTAACTAGACAAAACTCATTGTTTCGGAAACAATTATGTGTTCCCTATCTCTGGGAAAGTTAAGTGATGAAAGGATGGATAATGTTCATGATAATAATAATGTTATACCATTCGACATGGCCAACTTTTCTTAAATTTCACTTTTTACAGATTTTAGATTTTATTCGTCGTAGGCTATATAAACCAGTTGGATTATTCAGATCGTTTCAGTCTTTACTTTGAAGTTTTTGATTGAATAGCAGAGAGACTTATTTCCGGTTCAAAAAGCAATAGATCATCATGAAAAAACTTGTAGGAGCATTCAGTTTTTTATTTTAAAGCAATTTATTTCATTAATATACTTACTAGACATTAAAATTACCATTGACGGATTGTTTACTATTTTGTAGATAATTTACTTCCTGATTGGAGTAATCCTGGCACTTATGGTAATGTCAGTGAAAGCATATCCTCAGGAAGTTTCAATATTTGCTCCTGATCCTGGTCAAGCTGCCGCTATTGGAGGTGGAGGTGAATGCGACTTAATTTAAACCTGCCATCTATCATGCAAGTAATGTGTTAATTAATTTTACGAGAATTTTATTGTTCAACTAGATGAGATACAGGATGAAGGGGAGTTGGCTTCAGCACTAGGAATAGATAGGAGAGCTTTGTACGAAGACCTTATAAGAATCCAAGAAGAACTAGGAGGAAGTCCGTTGGGGGCGTTTAGTGAACAAAATCCAGATAGTTCTCAAGAACAAGAGCAAGATTATTAAGTTAAGGAGTTTTTGGAATTAAAAAAAATAATACATGAAGACAATTATAGGCTCAACATGACATGTATCAATCATTCCTACACAAATGTTTTTATATGAAAAGAAAATATAAAAATTGTTGGAAAATTACTACGATATTTTTGTATAATTACAACAATGGTATAATTATGTTGCATAGATTTACATACACATTACATTTACCTGGATTTAAGTATAAAGTTTTTTTGAATTGTTAAAACTGCAAACAAATCTCAGGCAAATAATCATGGTTTACACTCCTCATGATACGGATCCAAAGTACGAAGGTCTCTCCAAGTAGGTGGCAGATTGTTTGACAAATGCTGTCCACATTTTTTGCAAGTGTGCATAAACAAAGTGATGTAGGAATGAAGCCATGTCTGCAAAAATAGCCATGAGTGAAATGAAACCAAAGTTGTGTACATAGATCGGTTTTCACTTGTAACCTCAATCTGATTTAAAATTAATTGGAACATATTTACTCACAAGGAACGATCTTACTGATAATTCGGGATGTGTTGGAGCACAGAAATGAAGCATCGCTGCGTTCGCATTGTCCGTTACTTTCTGAAACACTTTGTAACGAGATTCAGACCACAAGTCTAGATTTCCGTCTTCTTTAGTCATATCTTCATTGAAACCTCTAATTACAACCCATTCGATAAGCCAACCTTTGAGAATTACTATCGCCCGTAGTGTTCTTCCAAGAACAATCTAAAAATTCAAATAAAATGTTTTTTTTATATATTCTTCTAAACTTTTCGGATTCTCGAATCATCATGGGATTATCAATGTCATCTCACATTCAAAACTGCATTAGATCCTAAGGGTCTTGTGATGTTAATGTCAATATCATTGAAAGAGTTGGAGAATGCCATAATATGACTATTGACAGTTTCAGGGGATGTAATGTAACAATTTACTAACGACCGGCGACGTTTTGCAGTGATACTGGCATTGAAGTATGTTCGCTTTAAGGAATTTTGGCTAATAATTGGTTGCGCTGCGGTAGAGTATTCATGTACCTGTAATAGTGAATCAGCATTATTAATTAAGAATATGAAGTAATGTTTACGATTCGAATTCGAATATTCGAACTTTAAAAGAATCATACCTTTTCCATCCACTTGTAACTGTCAACTAACTGCGTATACAGAGCAACACGATCCGGAGCAACTTCTTGATTGACATACACGGTATTCCCTAGATTAAAAGGTCCTCCTGGCTGAGAGAGGCTCATCACTGATTGCTCCAACTCCCTATTTTAGGGAAAATCGTGATTTATTAGTAAACCTCTTGACAGGAAGAATTAATTACATTTGAAGGTGATATGTGCAATCAGCATACGTAAAGTTTTCCTTCAATTTGGTAATTTCAGTAAGGACCAAAGACCGAATTGTTTTTTCTCTTTCTTCCGGGGTTTCAGCTTCCATTCCTTCGGAACGTAATCCCGAACCCAAAGCATGGAAAAATCCCGTCATGTTGCACCTCAAAACCTTGAGTACGTCAAGGCTTTTGTGTAAAGTTTCCAACTGTGAGTCTCCCATCTTGAGCTTTACACTGGTTTACTTAATATAGCAAAAAAACTGCGAAAACTAACAATTACAACTTACAGTGTTACACTATTATAATTTAATTAGAAACTCCACAATATACACAACAAACAGTACTTTCATTAAATCCTTATCAAAGTTTGGTCAAACTTTTCGAAAAAAAACAATTAATTATTTCGATATTCAGCAGCTTTTTTGTTTACCTTCACAATGAAATAATTCTTCGTGTATGTGTTGTTGAGGTATGATCATGATCCTCTGTGTAAAGTACAAAACGGAGAAATGGATGCGGCAAAGCGGACACACTTGTCAAGCAGAATGAACTATGGCAGGCAGGCAAAGATGAAGAATGCAAATGCACTTTGGTTTTGATGCAACAAACTAATGTAAAATTAAGCCTTTAATATATGTTTGACGTAAAAAGATTTTATTTGAATCATTTTGAATCAGAATGGAGAGTTATGTTTAATGAATATTTAAGGACCTTTTACGAATATCCTACCCTTAACATCAGGCTTGGATATGAATATCTGGTTGACTGAAATGTGCTTAGGCACGAATATATTAATGATTTCGTGCATGTCGTCCAAATGATCATTTTCAGAGTTAGTCTGGTTTTGGTGGCCTTTATGTTCGACCATGGCGGTGCGTGTGTCCTTTTCTTCCTCTTTGGGCTTATCTGTCAAATATCCATGTCCGAAAGGAATGGCCTTACGTTGCTCCTCTGCTCCCGGCTTTTTGAACAGGATTTTGGAGGTTCCGATTACTATAAGCGTGTCGTACCGTTTCTCAAATTTTATGTCGGTGGGGTGACACCCTAATATCTTTATCTCCAGTTCGAACCCTTCCTTGTCGGAGGTTAGTCTTGGGCGTACTACACTGGTAATGTGAATGGGGGTGGTTAGCAAACTGACAATGTATCCTCCTACTGTAATTAATTTTTCTCCAGGGAAGCCTGGAGATTGGAGTGGAGCGGAAGCTGGTATATCCTGAGAGAAAAAGAATGTTGTGAAATCGAATAACTTCAAGAACTTTTGAATCTGTCAACAAATTGTGAATATTTTTTTTACTTCTTTTGAAAATAGTGGTGAATATTGTCCTGGCTGGTTGGGTTTAACCTTTCTTACTAATTTTTCCGGGTTGAATCTTGGAGAGGGACCAGGAGTAGGAGTAGAAGATGATTCAGGCGACCGGTTGACTACTCTTGGTGATAGGGACTTAATTCCAGGCTGTAATGTCTTCAATTGCCCATTAAAATGTCGCGACTCCTTTTCAAGTGCCGCCTTTAGATTCAACAAGTCAAACAAACTATTTTAATTAAGCTTACTTTTCAGAACAAAAATGCAGCTCAGGTTGCCCCGTTGCAGATCAGATCACAAAATCTGATGTGCTGTCATGTCACCACGCCTTTGAATTGGCAAAGGTGTCTTGAATTATATTTAAACTATGCAAATTCTAGTAGTACTTACCTTAACCACCCCAAGTATTTTGTTTGACTTTGAAGTTGCAGCAAGAGGTTGTTTTTTATTTCGAAATTTTTGCGCATGTCCTTTGGATGAATCGGCCTTTAAAAGTTGGGACATCTCCTGCTTATTGTAAGCGCTTACCCTATGTGTACTGGGCTTTCTTACAGACCATGCCTCTGATCGAGGCTGCTGTGCCCTTTTTGAGTCTGATTTTGATTTACTTTGTTTCTGCTTGTACATTTCCCTTGAAAATTTTGACTGATTTGTTAAAAAGGCATTTATTCTTTTACGGACTCTTA
>JAANSQ010002539.1:0-11751 GCA_036850885.1 Lepidocyrtinus dapeste | reverse complement strand
GTTTAACAGAATAAGAGGAAAACATTTTCATGTATGTGATGGGATGACGGCCGCAGCAGTTGCTGTGTTGTTTTTTGTGGTACTACTGATATCGCCGCGCTTCTCTACTTCTTTACTCTTTAACACTTTGGATCATAACTTTCACCTTGGGCTTTTCTCCACTCGTTTTTTCCCAACAAGGCATAAACTTTCGTATTGTTTCTCGTTCTTTGACTGTCATCGTTCCGGTGAGATACACAATTTGTACCCCAAGAGGACTTGGGAAGAAAAGTGCATTTACGAAACCTATGATTTCCTTTAAGAAAACTTTTATAACTTTTATAACTTTTTCTTGGAGGATGTTTCTTTGTATTAAATAATCTACATATGGAAAGTTGAAAATATCCTTTGAACGAAACCACCACTAAGTATTTTATTAGAATGTTTGCAGCCACTCTTTTTGATGTTGTCCTCCTTTTCAAATTTTCCGCATCAATGTCTCCCTCAGTATTTCTGTTTTGTTCTTCTTCACTTCACCAGACTATCTGGTAATATTCCCTATGCCAATGAAAACATCATTGTTCCCTAAAATTATTATTGCTTCTTTACATCCGTCTCTAGCCTTATGAAAGTAAAGACAGCGGTCCCAATACACTAGTCAACTTAGGAGTCTTATTATTGTTACAGTCACGAGATAAAATATTGTTGAAGGCAGACAAGTAAAAAGAATAAACTGTAAACCAATCTTTCGGATAATGTTTCTATCATGTACAAGCAATATTTTTAGCCGGTGCATATCTATATGCATTTTACAATATAAATAGGCCAAACATAACTCAAGTCATTCGTTACATATTAAATGCGAACAATGGTTTTGCGTAAGTGGCTTTAGATGTCAATTTTACAACCATTTCGAAGGCTTTTCTTTTGCTTTATCTCCACAAAAGAAAAATATTGAACCATTGGTTGTCATCTTTTTCTATTCAAAGTCGGTGTTTCTTTTCTAGATAATTGTTTGCTCTGTGACAAAAAAAAACGACCAAAGGATTCGATAAAAACATAGTGAATTCTGATTGTGCGCTTTTAATATACGTTACTAAATATAATGTCTTCTGTGGGCCTAGAGACTCCAACAAATCCGCTTAACTCAGATTCATCCTTTTTCATTCCCCATTAATGCTAGTTAGATTGCAGTCCGCTACGGACACCTGATGTTAATCCAACAAGCACATAAAAGTAGAAAAAACGAACACGTTCTAAAGCAGAGAGAAGAAGAGAGAGAGTGAAATTCACTTTGCGGCAGCTTTTAGCTCACTTACTTTACCATTATATTTTCACTTAGCCCCTTCTGCTTTGCTAACATGGATACCAGTAGTTTTTCTTTCGAAAAGCGAAATAATTTCAAATGAAGGATAAAAGTTTTGAAACAAAAAAAAAGTTGCTGATAGTCCGGATGCTATTGGTTTAAGTTTGCTTTTGGCTGGCAACTCCCGTCCAGGGATGACGGGTTAGCACTGATGGAACGTTAACAAGCTGATATAAAAAATCCACCAGTAAAACCCCTAGGGAAAGAAATTACTGGAATATAAGACTAATAGTCCGCAATGTGGAAGGAGGAATTTCGGTGTTAGGCATTCCAATTTTAGGAGTTGGAAGCTGAACATGTACCAATCTGTTTGAGTTCAACATATCGCCTTAATCTTTCATAAGTTTATACTTTCTAAATGTTATAACTTATGAGGTCTTTTTTCTCGTAAAGTAATTCAAAACAACTTTCTTCACAAAGTCTACGAAATCAAATAGAAGAAGTGGATTGCTTAAAGACGTAGAAAACTAAAAATACATAAAGTTATCATTAAGAATTCCATTCTGTAGTTTAAAGTTTCAAATGGAAGTCAGAGAATTTGAGGACGAAGGAAAAGAGAAAAAAAATAAGATAACAAAGGAAATGTGACAAACTAGAAAGTGTAGAATTTCAAATAGGCACATAACAAAGTTTTATAGTAAGTTTAACAACTTTTTTGGTACTCTTTCCATCAGTTTCATTTTTCTTGTTCATTTTTTTCCATTTTGAAAGGCTTGGTGTATTTTGGTGAAGATTCAGTTTGGTGATAGTGTGCAGAGTAAAATCACCAATTTTTATAACTTTTTATGTACAAACTGGATCAAAAGTGTTTGATATTTCCTATTCTGACAAGAAGGGCTCCACCTTACCGCACGTCCTCCCTCCCTTGAAGGATTTATATTCTCTGTTAACTTTTATTAGAGGAAGACAGCTATGAGTCAAGAACCAACAGGAAAGAGCATTTTAAGCAAAGATAAGGATGGAAAAAATGCAATATTCTTACATACACAAAAGTCAGGGTACACATCACATATATTATTCATAAGTGCCATACATTCGAGTTATTTGAACCTGTGAAGTGGACTGATCCATAAAATTTAAATTACTCAAGAATAAATGTAAAACTAAAACTCCTATGAAATTGGCAAAGAAGATAGAGTGAGGGAGGGAAAAAGTATATGAAAAGAAGTCAAAGAAAGTCTATAAAAATATTTCATATCATCATAATTTGGAACATAAAAATACACATACTCTTCATGTGTGAGCAATGAAAACCTATCCATTTCGTCATTTTCCATTCCCATCAAAATCTATTTGACAGTTTTATCTTTCTAAAGAACCTGTTTATGCAAACATAAAGTTATTCCTTTGCTTCAATATCGACTAAGTTCAGTACCAACGTACGTTGCCATCAGCAACGTCAAAATATTTCAAACCGATTGAAGCAGAGCTGGGTAAACATTTACAAAAACATTACTCGAGTTAACCAAAAAGGTAGACTAAACGGTTTCGTATATTAAAAGATTATACAACATATTTAGCTTTACGTAATAAAACAATGTGGTTTTTAGTTGTAAGTAGGCATTATCCTAGAAAATAAAGATCAAGTTGCATACAAAATAGTTGTTCTTCTCTTCAGAAAAAGTTGGCATGAGAATAACATTTTTTTAGAAGAAAATATTTTTAGTGAAAAATCAATATGACTTTAATGGGGAACGATAGGAGCCAGTTTGCCACTCGAACTCAAATCATGGTTCACATAGGATCTCTCTCTCTCTCTAACTTCTTAAGAGATACAAAGAAGGAGAAAGTAAAAGACGAGTAGAAGAAAGTAAAGTGAAAGCATGGCCATAACAAATTCGCAGTTTTCCAAGAGAAGAATATGAATAAATCATTCATTCACCTTGCTACTACTTTACTTTTTTCTCCTAAACGACCACATTTCTCTTTCCTTTTTTCATCTGAAATACTTTTCACATTGGCTGTAATATATTACCAGGAAATAGTTAAAAAGTTTAGCAAAAGCATCTACTGGGAGCGCTCTACATGCAGTCAATTCGTTCTCTTTTTTGAAGAGCGGAATATGGAACAGACGTTTTTTTTCTGGAGAAAATGATAGGACGAAAATGAAAGAGTGTGCATCAAATAGTTTGCGCCATTTTCTTTACTCTTTATATATGTGTGGGAAAATAATAGTGTGCACTGTTGGCAACTTTGAGCTTTCAACCCGGTCCTGCTTGACTCCTTTATCTTTTTCATTCCTACTAATTTCACACATCCATATGAAAAGAGAGCACGGGAGAGATTCTTTTACTTAAGTGTTCCTAGAAAAAAAACTTTGATACATTAAGTAGGAGAGGCTAGATGAGAAGTGTATCACGACAAGATCCCCAAACCTTGCCAGAAACACACGTTCCAGAAGAAATATGCATCTTTAGTCAGAAACATCCGTGAAAACATACGCTATATAATGTCTTGTTGTACCTTATCTCCGTACAGTGGGTATGTATATTATCACTTTTCCTCTTTCTTTTCTCTTCCTTTCTTCCCTCCCAGTAAGCCACCGCTGACATTTTATGAAAGTGAAATGCCCTAGATAGGTGCTAAAACTTGATATCTTCTCTACGTTTTCTGGGTGAATTTGTCCTCGACCGTCTGTAAGCCTTTCATTCAGAAAAAGAGACTTCCTCAGAACAAAATTCATTGAGCTCTGTTTCATGAGGCAATATGTCCACGGTGGAAAACAAATGTGTGTAAAACTGCTAATTGTAAGTTTAGCCACGTTGCCACACTTTTCTTTTCTCACATTCACTTATTCAAGCTCCCATATTTGCCAGAGTCGATCTCCCAATAAACAAGAAAATGTAGGTGGACGCGGTTTTCAAAGCCGCATCAATACAACCACCATTCACACCACAGGACGGTCACTGTACGCGTATGGAAGTTGACTCAAAATGCTTAGAAATAGACATGTTTCTGTATGTACTACTATTATTTTGGTCTGACTCTCTAAACTGTGGTTTACTTTCTACTGACTCATTCAAATAGCAACTAAACATGCAGAAAAACTAATCACTGTTCTGTAACATGTTCATGAAAACTGCGACCGTATCGCTCTGTATTCATAGGGTAGCGTCTGTTTTAACCCATTCGTGCTTCAGTTTAATGGTATTAGGTTCGAACAGCGTTTAGTTTTAACTGACAGGTCAATAATAGATAGGAGCCCTGTCACCACCAACCAACGTCTCTCTCCTTTTTTCTTACTTTACCATACTTTTCTTCGATTTCTTTTCACAAAAAATCTCAAGAAAGGGCCCATTCGTCTCGAAGAAAAAAAACCAAAGAAACTCGCACGATCCTACTAAAATGTACGTATATAAATACGAAGAATAAGGATTTGATGGAAGGAACTAAGCGTGTAATTTAATATTATTACATTCATGTACGTATTTGCGATGGCCTTCTGATAATATGCAAGTATGCTTGTTCTGCGTTCCAACTTCATTCCGTGCCAATAATTTGCAGAAACTATATTGGAAGAAATCAAGATTTACTCCTTTCTTCCAGACACCCATTTTCCCGTTTTTTTTAACTAAAGAAGAATATAAGAAATCGGCCTTTTCAAGAAAAGTCTTAAAAGATGAAAATCGTTTGGATACATGAGTTAGCCAAATATGCAGTGTATCACACCAATAGATCTTTTTACTACCTCATTGTCAGGCTCAATTCTAAACTTATTTTCAATCTATTCCATTATCTAGCGAAAAGGAATCACGAAGAAGGAGAAAAAACTAGACAAGATTCTAATCTTTGAACAGTATTTTTTTGCCGCATTCTTGAGCCGCCGTGTAATGCGTTCTTATTACTGAAAATCCCATATTTTATTACATAAGTAAATACTACACGGAAAACATCCGTTCCCATAATGATAATGGTAATATCTCCGTAATAATGTAATCTATAAAAGAACATATTTTATTTTCTTGGAAATAATATAATAATGTGCCAATATATTCATCCCACGCGAGCTCAAAATGCTGTTATCGCTATCCTATTATTATTACAACTAGATTGCACATCCCTACTTTCCATTCTCGTCGTATCGGAAGAATCAGTAAGAAGGAATGTCGAATAGCTTTCCCCATCTCTCTATTATTTCCATACAAAAAAGAGGAAAAAAAGAGGGCAACTATTCCCATCACATCCCATATCGTATTCACTTTCAATAAGTTTTTAAGACTGAGGAAGAATGCAGCTTAAGAGTGAAGAAATAAGAACGTTATAGTTGTCAGAGTTATCCATGCATAACATTCACAACTTCTGTAAAACACATTTTCGTCGAACACTCCAATCCAACTATAAAACATGTTTTGCCCCCTTCTTCCTCTACCATCACTTTACTCTTATTTTTTGCAAGATACTTTCACAAAACCAGAATGCTTTTATGATGATGGTGTCGCCAGAAAAGGGAAAAGTCTAAGAAAAGTAAGTAGTGAGAATAAGAAAAGCAGAGGAAGAATAAGATGAAGAAATAGAGAGAGAAGGAAACGCCATGTGAAATAAGTGAATGGTATATCAAAGAAACTGATGGTGAGGTTTACAACGCAAAACTCCAAAAGTAAGACTATATCTTTTTCATTCAGACCATTTCAGTGGGACACACACAATGTACATCAAGGGTATTAGATTAGGCAAACGAGATGATGTGCTGAAATCTGTTCAACCCCAGGAAATAATTTTTTTTTCTTGGTTCATATATCCAAGAACCCATAGATATATGTATTTCTCAATGCCAACCATTTCACCGAAGCAAGTGGTAGAAAAGGAAAGTAACACTTGACTATAATGCCAAAACTACTTACATTCAATCCATACAAATGATTTTATGCGAAAAGGGAGAAAGTGGAGTGTAGAGCTAGTACTACGTTTGCTCATGCAGTAATAGTAAAGTATGCATGCATGAATGGATGCATGCATGCAAGCAAATCGTTGAATCGTTTATAACGAGCGTCAAGAGCAATCAAGTAAAAATATGATTGTACTAAGGGCTGTTCCTTTATATTCTTTTGTAAGGCAAATCAGTTCTTTTCGTATACATACTTATTATTACTGACCTGAAACGTGCTTTCTTCACTCACTCTAAAATGCATGTAATCATGATCCTGGGAAAAGTGATGATGATCATGATTATCAATTCCTTTCACATAATCAACTACTTCCAGATCGAACATATTAAAGATAAATTGTATCAGCTAAATTACTACCGATAAAAACAGGGCTAGAAGAGACACGATACATTTCGACAGAGTAACGAATAAGGAAAAAACGTTTCCACTTGTTTTGCCTGTCATTACTGGATCAAGAATCGTTACCAACATTTTTTTTGACGAGGCATAAAAACCGACGCATGTTTTACATCATGTTAAAAACCGCTTACAGGAATGTAATATAAAGCACTTATGGACTTGACAAATGATGCATGACATGAATAACTTTGGTAACAAACTATAAAGCACAAAAAAGGTAAAATTTATACAATGAAAGACGCTGCGAAAAATGTTGACTTAAGTAAAACAATGGGTCTTTTCTTGTTCAATATTTTCACTTACTATACCCATGCCATTCATATTTTGAATTAAATAAATTTTGGAGAAACCCCGCTCTTACAAGGAAAAATAGTCCAAAATGGTAGTAACTTGTTTTCCAAGAGTAAATGTGCGTTTTCCCGCAAGAGCAATAACCAACAAATCATCTAAAGCACCGTTCTCTAAGTGACAACTCGTTATAAATGTCATGGCCTGTAATAAACCATTATACGTTTTGAAGCTGCACAATTTTTCTCTAAAACTACAGCCATTAGTTGTTCACTAACAAACAGCAACAATAATAATATCTGGTTTAAAGGATCTACCTCGAAAGGAATGGAAAACAGTGTCAAGTTTTTTTTTCAGCCTTCCTCCTGAAAAACAGGAAACTTGTTTACAGAGAATAACAATCTTCTCACAAAAGTGATATCATTATACCAGTTTTGAAAATTTTTTTTGGCAATGAAATGATACTGTCGCGAAGAGGAAGAAGGAAAGAAAGTTAAGATAGGAATAGACAAATCCAAACTAAACTCAGTTTTCGCATTGCGCAACACACAAAACAAATGGAAAGATACAGTATACACACAGGCTTAGAGTAAGAAGGATCCGCCGTCATTATGTATCATGAAAAACCTAGACAGAAAATGAGATGAAAAAAATAATAGGATTTGAAACGAACAAAATCACGGAGACTTACAAAGCGAAAAAGAAATGCACTCAATCTTAACCCAACCATTCACCCAATACTTTTCTAGCAATGTGCATTAAGCAACATCACACTTTTGGAAGATCCCAGTTTTGTACAATTTGAGAAGAGCCCTACCTAGTGCTCATACAAAACGAGCATAATTTACGCGTTAAAATTATGCAAACTAGCTTCTCGCCGTCCTTTTGAAACATCAGACACACTTCACTACAATTTGCTTTCATCTGTAAGTACATTTGTTATTGCTGGATTTTATGCCAAATGTTTTCCCAGGAAGTCACAATTCACTCTTTCCCTCCTTCCCTTTTCTGTCAAGCATACACTAGAAAAAGGTGCATACAACAAGACTTTATTACATATTATACGAATTTATCCTCCCTCATTCATTTCCCTCCAGTTTGTGCCATTCTGTCGACCGAATAAAATTACGGTAAAAGCAACCTTAAAATCACTAACAAACCACACTGGCATTTTTCACCCGACCTACATATTCCGCAGTAACTTGGAAAGAATGAAGCGAATTTAAGAGAGAAAGTCTACGTCTGTACACCCGCAATATAATTTATTATGTGAAGGCCCTTCGTCTACAATAGAATCGATATCTTTGTTTCAAAAAAAAAGAGTTTTTATGCGAGTCGAGCATATTTATACGGTGATAAAACTGGATTTATTTTTTTTGCTCTCTTGTTTTAAAAACACTTGGGTTGAAGATTACTCTCAAAAAAGTATTGTTCTTTTTAACATTGTTCTGAGCTGTCGGATGCATTATGCCATGAACTTTTACAGAAGCAATATGCAACGTAATTTGCAGAATAACAGAGTTGAACTGTGAGCATAGTGTACTTTACGAGTAGCATGTGCCCATTTCAAAGCGGAATAATTTACGGCAAGGTACAAATATTTTATTTATTAAAAACGAAAGATTGGAAGAGGTTTAAGATTAAATTTTTTTATGCCTGGTGTTGATGATGATGATGGTGATGAACATGAGGTCCAGGTCCATGCTGGTGAGGTATGTAGCCGTTCGGAATGGGAATCCCGCTGGGATTGTGGATCGGACATGGTGGAGGGACATAATCCAAATATTCCGGATGGTAATATGGAGCAGTGTAATCCATACTATAGCACTGTTCTTCCGATCCCAACAGCCTCAGTTACGTATGATGTTTTTGAAGTTTATGATGACTTTTATTATTAATGTAGAAAAGAGTTGTATAGATGCTAAAATTCTAATGCTTAACCATTCACCGTAATTATGAAAAAACAGGCACGGCCAACTCGAGCTTCCAAGACTTTTTCATTATTCCCCATATTAGATCATATTAAATTAAAATATTAATTTCATAGCATCTTTCTTGCATGTCCTCCTTTCTTTAAAATAATTTGTGATTGGTGAATAACGACAACCGCTTCACACATCACAAAAACAACATTCCTTAAAGCGTATCCCACTAGAGCGATGGAAAAAATTAGACAAACAAAACGTTTCTTTTGTTTGCCTATGCAAATTTATTTTTCCTGGTATCCAATACACGGCTCGGATTAAATAAATGGATACAAATTACTTGAACTGTCTCGTTTTTCACAGGAAGAGCAAGGATAAACGTCGAGAATCACATTAAAAAACAATAGTCCTCTTTAAATCAACACTAACCCATTCTGATTATTATTATTCAAGATGTGCACCAAAATGATGAGTTGTCATTCCGCAAACAATGGAACTGACAACACATTTTTTTTCCTGGAGAACACTTAACCTCGGAAAAATGCTTCACACAAGCAAACAAACATATTTTTCGGATCAAGTGAAAGCCGCTGCAGCGACCACTTAAACAATGGCATTAACCAGAATGAATGTGAACAGGTTTCATGGTTTTACTTCAACGCATACAACAGTTCATTTAGATTTTTATAAAAGATTATCTAGCAAGTTGACGAACGTGCTGGTGCATTAAAAAAGATTAACTAATCGAACCGGGTAAGCAGCGTAGAGATTAGGAGAAAGTGTATGGGATGTGAAGCACACAACCCATGCGGAAGAACAAATGATCGGCTCAAGATGCAAACTATATATGGTTGCCTTTGAAGTAGTGAAAAGAATAAACAAATGCAAACTAAAAGATATTATTCTCGACGTAGTTCCTAAAGTAACGTGATATTCTGAAGTGGCAGCAGAATAAAACTGTGGAGAGAGAGAGAGAGATGAACTAATGGGACTTTAAGACGTTGCAGTAGAAGTGCAGAGGTGTACCCTTTTTCTAATTTTGTGATTACATCTATTGCAAACGTGCACAGAAATAATTATACTGTCTGCTTTCAATCTTTTGACGACAAGCGAACTGGAGATTGATATTGATTACTGCTGTGAGCAAACGATGAACAAAATATGAAAATAAGAAGGAGTCGATGAAGATTTGACGACATGATTTCAATTACTTTTTCCGCGAAAATTGTCACTTCTCTTTGTAATCTCTCTCCCTTTTCTGCTACGCGATAGAAAATAAATCAGAAACTCAAAAATCAACTGAACCACCACAAATGCGAAAAACAAGTAGTTGTTGCAGTGCTTTCACTAAAAAAGTGTGGTGGTAGTACTGATCGACGACGTACACAGCACCAAAGATCTGGATGGACTGACAATGCAATGGGAGAACGGGTTGCCTAGAAAAGGGCCAACTTGACTTGATCATCTTTGGAATATACTATGCCTACCTTAGCATCGCATTTGCAAAACACGGAGAATAGAGAAAATTGTATGTTTGAAAAAACTCTCGAGAAAATGTATCCTGCACGTACGTAAATACATTGTCTCTGGAGCGATAACTTCAGCAGAACATATTCCCTTACACGCTTAGCAAAGGCACTCTATATAATGTTTGTAGACTTCAAAATGTTAGATGTCCCTATAAAAATGCATGTAATACGTATTATATTGGTTGATGAGCCGATGTTATGTGCGAACAAAGCTCAGGAAAGCGAGCAAGCTAAGCACAACTCGTACCTACTTTCTTTTCCTTCCATCTATAGTCTACTTTAGAGAATAGAAGAAACTCCAAAAAGTCTGTTTGAGTCAAGCGAGATAAAAAAAAACTTTGGGTAAAGGGTACCGTACAGCACTCTTGGAAGCAAGGGAAAAGTAAAGAGCAAAATAGAAAGCGAGAGAATTTGGTGCATCAAGAAGCGCTGCACGCATGTTCCCAAATACATGTAGGAAATGAACGGTTTCGTCGCGTTTTTTTTTCTGAACACGATTCCGTGAATGAAAATCTTCTCTAGTCTTTCTTCCTATATGCTTTACTCCACCATCTCTGTTTTATGCCGTAGCTGGAAGATGAAAAAAAAACTGAAATCCTAGCAAGAGCACGTTGACTAAGCAAAAATGAAAAAAGAACTTATATGCAGAGAGGGAGAAAGCAATTTCTACGTGTTATACGTGTAGACTCTTTAAAATGGCATAGTTTAAGTAAAAACCTTCGAATACATTTCTAGATTCATAAAATACTTGAGGAAAAATGTGCACGACAGTGGTGTGCTTTTGCTATTATTATTATTATTGTTATTGCATTGCTACAGAAAAAAGAGAAAGTGAGTGAGAGTATGCTGTTTTTCTCTGAACAGGAAGCCTAGTTCTTCCCAATTTTTTTTTCATCTTTTATTTTTTTCTCGACAGGCAACCAATGGTGTGTGCGTATGTAACGAGCAAACTCGAATAACTTACGACGGATGCTGCGACTCGCTCCTCTACCTATGAAAATACATACACCGAGTATGTAAAAGAGAAGCTGTATGAAGAACTGGTGGCAGTTGAAATGATGGGACAATACAGAAACAACTCAAAGAAAAAAAATTCACTTTTTTTACTCACTTTTGCAAAGCTCTCTAAACATATTTTCTCTTATGTCTCTCTCTCTATTTTCTCCAAATGCTTGATATGCCGAAAATGCATTAACAGTACTTGTAATAAATGCGATAGTGGTGAAAGTTCCATATAACTTTGACGAAGTAGACGTAGAGTGAAAGCAATAGTAATAATATGTTTATCCGGAGAAAGCAACCTTCTTTTATTCTCCCTTCCCTTCTATTTAGCTTTAGACAACTAAATGCATATTCATACCGCTTAAATATCGTATAGA